>JAOPUH010000090.1:8062580-8074898 GCA_027123175.1 Urophycis cirrata | reverse complement strand
GTGTGTGTGTGTGTGTGTGTGTGTATGACTTCAGGCTACCGCACGCAAACTTCATAAACAGATGTGTTCAATCACCCTCCCCCCACACCGACAGGTAATTGAGGTGAGGCAGAAAGAAGCCCCCTTCCTTTTGCCGGAGGACGTCTTCATCGAAGGGCCCAAGTACGTGCCTGCCGCGCCTAATCACCCGTTGCACTCATCCTCTCGACATCTGGTGTCTTAAGTCAGCGGGTCTGGTCTGCACTTCCTGCCGTTGTCTCCGCGGCGGTGTCGGATCTCGGCTGTCACACTTAATGTTTGGTTTGGTCCCATTTTCGTGCCGCATTTGTGAACGTGGGAAAAGATGAATAAAATCATGCGGCTGCACACTGTTTTTTGTTTTTTACGTTTTTGAAACGCATGCATATTTAAATTCTAACTTTGGGTACAAACGCTAGTGACAAGTTGACTCATTTTTGTCTCGACGTGACACCCACTGGTTCTGATGCTGTCTTTCGCCCCCCCCCCCCCCTCCCCCCTCTCCCCCACCTCAGGCTTCCTCCCTCTCTGGAGAAGGTGGAGGGCGAGGTGCTTTTCCTCCAGTCCAAGATCACTGAGGTCCTGGGAGGCAGCGGCTACAACATAGACCGGCTGGCCACGCCGTACGTGCCCCAGTACACCGGTAAGCATGTTACGTTCACATTCACATTTACATTTACATTTACCTTCACATTCACATTTACATTTACGTTCACATTTACTTTCACATTAACATTTACATTTACGTTCACATTCACATTTACATTTACCTTCACATTCAACATTTACATTTACGTTCACATTCAACATTTACGTTCACATTCACATTCAACATTTACGTTCACATTCACATTTACATTTACCTTCACATTCAACATTTACGTTCACATTCACATTTACATTTACCTCACATTAACTTTTACATTTACGTTCACATTCACATTTACATTTACCTTCACATTCAACATTTACATTTACGTTCACATTCATATTTACATTTACGTTCACATTCACATTTACATTTACCTCACATTAACTTGTACATTTACGTTCACATTCAGGGCATTTAGCAGACACTTTCATTTAGAGAGACTTACAAAACGTACATCTGTCAGAAGAAGGTGAAACTGACTGTTGATACAGTCAAAAGGTCACCAGAACAAACTTCAATTTCAATTGCTAGGTTAACCATTGCTAGTAGGGGCGGCAGTAGCTCAGTGGGTAGAGCGGGTGGACAGAGCGGGTCGTCCACTCACCGTAGGGTCGGCGGGTCAATCCCCTTGATCCCCCTTCTCCTCCAACTGTCCACCTGCCGAACCCCACACATGTACTGATTGTAAGTCGCTTTGGACAAACGTGTCTGCTAAATGCCCCCTTTACCCTTTAGTATACAACATCTCTGGCTACGTACCATGTTACAAAGAGCGATTATAAGGGGGGGGTCGGTAGAGGATAGATGTGATGCAGGGTTCAGGTGAACTCTGAACAAGTAGACCTGGGCACCGTCCGTCTGTCCACCGTGTCCTCACTGCCCACCTGGTCGAGTGGCTGGTGATCATAACAAGATGATTATCATTTGTTTGAGTAATTTGTTTTTGTTAATGTGTTTGGCCCTTCCCCAAGTGTATGGCAAACATAATTGCCATCATTTTTTCTGTGATACCCATTTGAGTCTCTTGGGTGTGTTTAAGTTAAGCAATTGACTAAAACGATGGTATGACTTGCGGGGCTACCTGTCGACACAAAGAACTGCAGTTCGTCACAAGCTGAGGGGTCACCTCTGGATTTGACCTCGGATATGACTCCTTCCGTAATGTATCGCGATAGATGACGAATGAGACGAAGACGAATGTGCCGTTTCTTCCCAGATGAGGATCGCCTCTCCAAGAGGAAGAGCATCGGCGACACCATCTCCCTCCAGGTGGAGGTGGAGTCCCGGAACAGCCCTGAAAAAGAGGAGGTGAACACACTCACTCACTCACACTCCCGCGCGCACTCATTCTGAAAAAAACCAACAAGTGCTGCTGCCGCTTTTACATGATGCAAGGCTGCGTCATGTAAAAGCGTTGCTAGAATGTCTGGTCGCCCCCACGTGCAGGAATGTGATCCCGGGGAAGTGAAGTGCAATGCACACTTTCCAGGCTAATAGGACCACTGAGTCATCACTTTGTTTTCCCTGCTAAAAAAACAAGGTTACTGTACATATAATTTACATGGCATGTAATTGGCTTGTTATCTCAGCGCGGCGGCAAGCGCAAGCACAGGCTCATTCGTGACGATACTCGTCGTCAGTGCATCCCGCGTGCCCTCAGGGGACCGCGCAGCCGACCGTAGGGCCGCTAGTCTCCTGTTTGATTGGAGCAATCGGCATGTCGGTGCTGCCGGCGCTGGTTTCCTGATCACTCGCGTCCTTGAGAAGTGTAAGCTTCTCGATTCCGAGCTTCGGGTTCCAGGGAGGAGGACGCGTCATCCTCGTGGTTACGACCCACAGCAACCCTTTAGTGAAGCAACCGTACGCATGTACCTGATCGCTGATCGTCAACGTTCTGATGACTCCTTGTTGCGTGTGTCTTGTGTGTGAAATGCGCAACGCGTCCGGAGTGTTGTGCCGCAGGGTGTCCCGAGTCGCTTCGCCCCCATCCCCCCAAACGTCCACACTAGAGGATGGATACCCGACCCGAGCCTGACGGGACCCGACGGTACCTGACGGGCCGGGTCGGGTTCAGACAAATATTTAGAAATTATGCTCGGTTTCCCACCGGGCTCGGTCACATCTGCGCGATTTTAAATTTTTAATTTACCCGCGTGTTAACCCGCGTATGTTGTGCTCATCTGTTTGTTGACATTTCCAAATGCCTCGCAGTTCCTTAATAAAGGCGGGCTTTCACGAACACAGACCTAAATGTGTCATTAGTATGAAAAAAAAGCTTGATGCCTGTCGAGTTCGGTGACTGTTCTGTCGGGACGTGGGCCGGGCTCGGACAGAAAACCCCGGCCCGATTCCACACACCCGCGGCGCCGGCGTAGCCTCTCGTCATTGATAGCCCTCCGACGAGACGTGGAAGTTACGAAAGAACGCAACTTCGGAGTTCGGAGTGGAGTAGAACGGTCACAAACTGGTCGGCAGGCACCGGCGAAAAACATTTAGCACCTGTCTTCTCAAAACGACTGCCTTATTTTAGCAACAGTCACAAAGACATATTGCTGTAATCCCCCTGAACCCCTGGGAGTATTTCCCAGCAGGGGTGCTGAGGTGTGTGTGTGTGAGAGGCGCACTGTGGTGATCTGTACGTGCACAGTGCTGACGTGAATCTACGCAATCAAATACGTAGGCTACTTTCTGTTCACTTACTTTCAGTCACTTCATAGATAAAGCACATCAAGACGCTTGTGTAAAGGTGAACGACACGTGGGCGTGTTTAGTGTCTAAATCAGGGGTCTCCAACGCATCACATGTGAGCTACCAGTCGCTCGCAACCCCTTTTCCATCTAGCTCGCCAAAGGGTTGATTCTAGCCAATCAAATTCATAGATGCCCCGCCCCCTTCTTCCACAAAATGATTATGTGCCAATTGGTTGTCAATCAAACAGTTGTGCTGCTGTCAAGCTTGATGAGTCAGTGGTGATGTGAGATGGGCAGTAACCATGGCCACGACAGGTACTAATAACAGGCTAAAAACGTGCTATTTTCATGAAGATGAATGAATAAATGTTCAGGCCAAACAAGCTTATTCCCTTTGTTTAGGTTGAAATAAGATATGAGAATAAATCATGAGTGGCTCTCGGCCATTTTAATTTCGTAAAAAGTGGCTCTCAGAGGGAGTTCTGTACCATCAGAACTATTTACGTCAGCTGCGATGCTCATTGGCTACATTTTCCAGTAATAATTGCACCGGGGTGGAAAAAGACAGATTGATTCAGCATAGTGCTGGGAGGTATGGCCAAAAATTTTGTCCTTTTTTCAAAGGGATATTCAAATAAAACATGTGCGTTCGCCAAGCGGGCGGTGTTCAGAAATTCAATGGGGAGAGAAATACGATGAAGTTGACTAATCGTCCGCGTCCCCAACAGTCCTATTATGTTCCCATGTCACATGCTAATGCAGCACCAAATCACATTATTCTTCTCCAACCCTGGAGTGTGGGGAGGGGGGGGGGGGGGTGTAGGATGTTTGACCGCACGCCTGCATGCCTCACACCTCAATGAGAAAGGATCCAAAATGGAGTGAGCCAAAATTCATATCGGTGTGCTTTCTGTGCCGTTTTTACCGTCCACCCCTACTTCAACCTTCATGGCATCATGAAGACGAGGTTCCAGATGTCATTTGTAACTCCAAGGGAAAACTTTTGACAGCAGTAGGTGGATGAGGGGGATTATGATAAATGGGGATTCCTTAATGGATGTCGTGGAGATGTACATTTTTGAGATCGTTTCCCTGTTTTGATTTTGAGGCCGTTTCCCGGCCGTGCTTGTTTTAAAAAGCAAGGGACCATGAACAGAAACACGACCACCTAAACTCTGTCTCTCTGCCCCCCGAAACACAGCGGACACCAGCCGAAGAGATCACATTTGAGACCCTCAAAAACGCCATCGGTATGTTGTGCTCAATGTGTGTTTGCATTTCACAAGTTCATGAATATCCAAGTGCTTATTTGTGAGTCTTAAATGGATGCTAATCCCTGTGTGTGTCTGTCTGTGTGTGTGTGTGTGTGTGTCTGTGTGTCTATCTGTGTGTGTGTGTGTGTGTGTCCAGTGGACAGTGTGGGTATGGAGGAGCAGGAACGGGAGCGTAGGCGACAGGTGGTCGAGAAATTCCAGAAGGCCCCCTTTGAGGAGATCGCTGCCCACTGCGGAGCAAGGGTACAATAACACACAACATCATTAAACCTGCACGCACTCTTGGAAGGTATTCAGCCCACATGCTGCGCTGGGCCAGGCCACTGCCCTTTTCCAGCTGTTTGCGGGGGCACGTCACTTGGGGCTGGGGGGGGGGTGATGAGATAAATTACCCCAAGTGATTTGGAGCGGGTCTTGAGTCGTGGTTGACTTTCTGCAGGTTGTATTATGGAGCTTTGTGCCCCTTGTGGCTGAAGTGATGCCTAGCACCTAGCTTAGCGTTTATTTAAATTGACACTGTGACATCATTAATTGAGTTATCCACACCAGCGGCAATCATCTTTTTTTTAAATGTATATTTATGTCTGTTTCTAATTCCAAATGGTGTCTTTTATCAGGCACGTCTGCACAGCCTGTGTGCCAAATTTGTGTCATTTTGACCCAAGTTTTAACCAAATTTTCCACGTACAGATAAATGTGTCTGCACAGAACGTTTCAAGGTGGCCCTGAGAGCCCAGCCATTTCATCATCTTCATCGACAACACGTGCGCAGTATTTAGAATTGCACCGCAAACGCCGCACGCCCCAACACAATCACAGACTCCACACATTACGGAAGCCCGCAGCAATTACACCAAATGAGCAAACGGAAGCACTTAAAGATGACGACCGTCTGAATACCGCGGTGGAGTCACGCATTGAGACTGTTCAAATGAACCAAATAACCAAATAACACGCGCATTTTAGCCCATTTCCAACACTGTTGGCGAATGGGCGACTTCAGCATGCATGTGTCTGAATGTGCCGCGCGTTTTCTACATGCTGCACGTGTTGTCCTGTTGATGAAAAGGGTATTTTCCTTCTGTTGCTTGCGTTGCGTCTATGTGCGTGTGTTTTTCTTAAGTTGCAGTGCGCTCCGTTCTCAGGTCCACCCTCAGCTTCAAGAGGAAAACATTACCAGCATGTGAAACCTATTTACTGGGGTGTACTGTATGGGTTATATACTGTATATATACCGTATATTACTTTTTACTTTTTACTATTACTTTTTGCAAGTCGCTTTGGATAAAAGTGTCTGCTAAATGCCCTAAATGTAAATGTATATATGTCTGACTCAGGCTTGACCTGTCAGAGTTATGAGGTATGGGCACTCAAAATAAAATGGAGGTAGAAATATACATATATAAATGAGAGGAATCCCTACAACAACAGAAGGCCCAGTTTCAGGGGTAATTCCTACTGAATGCTATTGTAGGCATGCCGTTCTACTACTTTGGACTGGACCACAGACCACAGTGATTTGACCAATGAAACCCAAATAACATGGGCGGATGTGTTTTTATTCTTTACATCTTAATCATCCTTTCCAAGTCGTTCTGAGCCCAACGTCTGTCTCCTTTTGTGTTGTTTTTTGTTGTCATTAGTTTTAATCCACAATATGTGTTTGTCGCTTCCCCCAGGCCACACTGCTGCAGAGCAAGCTGAATCAGATCTTTGAGATCACCATCAGGTACGGCCGTGGCGCTCGGTAGATGTCATAGAGACGTAGCTAAGAGGCAGCCGTTTCATTTCACTGTTTCATTTCACTGTTTAATCCCCCCCGCCTCCTCCTCCTCCTTCTTCTTCTCCTTCTCTCCTCTCTCTCTCTCTCTCTATGTGTCTCTCTCTCTCTCTCTCTCTCTATGTGTCTCTCTCTCTCTCTCTCTCTCTCTCTCTCTCTCTCTCTCTCTCAGGCCGCCGCCCAGCCCGTCGGGAACCATCTCGTCAGGCTACGGCCAGAACCAGAGCCGATCCGTGCCCGTCTACGAGATGAAGTTCCCGGACCTCTGCGTGTACTAGCCGGGGAATGTGGGGGGGCGGGGGCGGTGCCGTGGGGTGTCACGGCAACCGACACGGTCACCGCTGGGGTGGGGGGGGGTGGGGGGGTAGATCCCGTCTCTGCTTGTCGAACGGCACGACGACGGCTTCCTCGGGTCGGCAGGAGCCCACAATCCGGCAGAGGGCAGGGCGGCCCCGCGAGTGTTTGAGGACAAACTTAAGAAATGAGTAATTCTTCTTCTTAAGAACGCAGGCTACCTTTGTAATGATAGAGCTGCCCCAATCGTTGCTTCCCAGTCGTTTTTAGGATAAAAAAAAATACTTCTTTTTTTTTTTAGGTTTTCGTCTTTTTTTCTTCCCATGAAAGACATCGCCTACAAACTGTTTGACAAATCACAGGCCGTGGGGTCCTGAAGCTCTGGTTCAGATGGACCTTCCGCGTGCCCCGTGAGTCTCAATGTTGTCAGTGGCTGTTCTGTAGTCGGGGTGCTTTGTTACCTGGCAACAGCAAAACATAGCGATCCCGCGACCGGGGGACCGGGTTGTTAAATCTTACGGTTTTCAGAGTCGGTGGAGGAATGCATAGGAAACCACATTGGTTTCCGGAGCTTAAGTCAATACTGACTGTAGGTTTGACTCTGTGTTTAAGGGAACCCAGGCATTAACTTTCCCAGTTTTTTTTTTTTTAATCGGTTTTAAACAGGAATGTATTGAAGGTTTTTCTTTGTGTTATGTTTTTTTTTCTATTTATCTGTGTTTTCTTTTTCCTCCCCACTTTGATTTTAATGCGGGCCATTACGCCTACCTTGTTTTTATTGTCATCGCTCTTGACGTGACACCGGTAATTAATTTGTTTTGCTTTCAACACATTTAATTAATCGTCCTTTGCGTGTCTCTCTCTCTCTCTCAAAGTGCGTGTTTGCCTGTTTGTTTGACGAATGACGCCGGCTGCCTGAACACTGTGGCACTTTGTTCAGTCGCACCCACTCCACCGCACCGCATATAGACAAGCCCACAGCTCGTGACCCCCCCCCCCCCCCACCCACCCATAGCTTGAGTGTTGAACCCCCCAAATGTCGAGCAGGTCAGAAAAACAAGACAGAGGTCAACCAAGCAGCCCAGTGAGGTTTCATTAACACTGTTCCCCACACAGATTTGTATGTATATATATACGTGGAGAGGTGTAAATATGCCAGGAGAGCAGATTTGTAGGAGGGTTGAGAGTGTATATACCTTTACATGTGTGTGTGTGTGTATATATATATATATATATATATATATATACATACACACACATATATATATAAATAATATGCCTACCTTTTTATCATTGCACTGATTCTGACGATAGATAAGAATAAGGTTTTTTTTAATGGAACAAACTGTAAAGCAAAAGAAACACCGAATCAGAATTTGTCTCGGCTGTCGTGGAAGAACGAGAACTTTGCCCGCCACATACTGCGCCACTGATCGCCATACCGGTTTATAGGCCTGGATTTTGATTTATTACAATTTTGAAGCCATTTCTCACACACACACACACACACACACACACACACACACACACACACACACATACTCACGCAAACGCACGCGCGCGCACACACGCAGGTGTATTACGGCAATAATTTGGTTTGAGCGCAGTGCCATTGTTTGCACACGATGCCAGTGGGGACAGGGAGAGGGAGGCGGCGGGCTAGTCAGGACCCGCTCCCTCCTCCTCCTCCTCCTCCTCCTCCTCCTCCCCCGTACGTCACGCTCCATAGCTTCTCCTGCCGCCGCCAAAACCGCTCTCCTGTGTTACCGTCACATGACCGCGTTGGGCTTGCCGAATGTAGCCGCCGATACAATCCCCTCATCCCGTGGCGTGTTTTCCGTGTGTGTTTGGGCGTGGCCAGCGGCTTCACCCCCCCCGTGCTCGCTGCAGCCGTCCCGTCACGCACCCCCGTCTCGTGGGCCGCGCACGTCTGTTTGGTCCACATCAGCCGACGTTGACCCCTGTGTGCATCATCCTGCCATTGTGTGTAAATGTGTCACTGTGTGTGTGTGTCTGTGTGTGCGTCTGTGTGTCTTATTGTGTGTATTATTATTATTATTACTACTATTATTATTATTATACGTACCATGTCTGTCAAGTGTTTCATCATGATCGTATGTGTGGGGCATTCATGCAAATACTGTTTTGTGCGTGCGTGTGTGTGTGTGTGTGTGTGTTCGTTCGGAAATCATCGTTAACCCAAGACCAAACCATTCAACTCCAGTTTACAGTAAAAAAAATAAATAAAAAATAAAATAAAAAAGACCCCAGTCGGTCACCGAGAGCCCGTCTTAACGTCCTTTCAGCCGCACCGCTATCGTTGCCACATTTGTACTACTTTTGTTTTTACACCATCTTGTGATTTTTACAGTGACCGCGTGAGCTCCCTTGTCCACATTGACTGTCCTCGTCGGCGTGTCCTCGCTCGACATCCCCCCCCCTCCCCTCCCCGCCAACATTTACATGTCTTGTTATATGTATCTGTTTACAATGTAGTGCTGTAGGTCAAGTGGACTGTGAACTTTGCACTTTACAACTGGATTATCTAGTGACACAGGCAGCTTTTATATGGAGGAAAATGCCTTACCCAAGTGTCAGTCCCTAATTTGCATGCTGTCGCTGTAGCTGTGTTGTACAGTTCTATGAGCATTGTGGAAATAAACTCTAAAGTGACCATTATGTTGTGTCTCTGTGTGTGATGTGTGATGTGACGGTAGAGGGTTGGTCCGGGCCCGCAACTGCAAAAGCGGTGTAAACACTTTGTATGTAAATACTCAGACATCATCGACGTGCGTGGCAATGCAGCTCGAACCCATGTTTCTCTAAATTCATAAACGTATATAATAAAGTACAAACACTGCAGTTCAGAGCTACGACACAATGTGTTGCTCTTAAGTAATTATTTGAAAGCGTATTTATTAGGCTGTTTGTGAACGTCCTGAGCTAATTTGCAAGGCATTTGCCGCTGCTGTCAATTAACCACTGGAAACACGAAGAGGCAGTGACATAAATATTACATTAGAAAAGATGTATTCTTTTTTTCAAAGTCATGCTTCCCAACATAAATGAATCTGATCCCGGTAGGAATTGCACTATAATTATGATTATATATTAACTATAACTTAGAAGTTATTTACATTGACATACCTTGATGTCTCATGGTGTATAGTGCTGGAGCTCTACTTTTAAGTGATGTGTATTTCTCAATACATTCATCTCTCTACAATCAGTGAGCCCGTCAATATTCCAATCTGCCCCCATGAAAGCATGAACATTGTGTGTGTGTGTGTAGGTGAAAGGAAGCTGTCGATGACAAACTGTCATCACGGCCTCTTTCCAGAGAAGGACGGAACTCAGTGGACGGTTTCTTAGTAACGTGAATCACCGTTGACGTTCTCTGCCGCCCACCTGCAATAATGTTCTTCAGAGAGCCATGGATGCAAGGCCATCAGGGTCAGTGCAGTAGGTGGATGAATCAAATTATTCTTTTTTTCTATTACCCATACAACTTTTTTTTTTTAATATAACTTCTATTGTTTATTTGTTTGTTTAGTTTTTCCTCCAAAAATAAGCTTAAAAGCATGCGAATGGACAAATCCATGACATTTTAGACCACGAGTATGAGATCAGATTCCAAGACGTGCAGGGTGTTGCGACCGTCTATTTGTTTTTTTCCTTCGACTCAGTACTCCACCCACCCTATCACCACCACCACCACCACCCCGCACACACGCTCGCACACCCCCCGATCTAATGCACGAGTTTTAAGGAACTCCCGAAGAACCTCGACAGGGGCTTCTTCGTGTTCTCCTCCCACGGAGTCAGAAATCCGTCGCGGCGCTTGGGTGGGCTACCCCAGCGGAAGTGACTCATCCGGTAGGTGACGGCGGCGTCTTTCATTTCCTGCGAGAGGGACTCCGTCTGCGGGGCGAACGTCGACCCCTGCATCGGCCGGACTTCCAGGTCCCGCGGGTCCAGGACCACCACCACCTCCTTCCCTCCCCCTCCTCCTCCTCCTCCTCCTCCCTCCTCCTCGCCCACCGCCGCCGCCGAGCCCCCCCGCGGCGACCGCCGCTCCTGTCGGGCGTTAGCGCCCTCCGCCGAGACGTCCCGAGCCTCCTCCCCGGACGCGGCGTACACTTTGACCGGCCGGCGTTTCCTCCCCGGTGGCTTCCCCCAGCGGAAGTGCTCCATGGCGTAGGAGCGCCGGTCTTCGCTACGGCCCCGCGGCCCCAGCGGCGGCCGCTCCTGGGGGCCTCCCGCCAGGGAGGACAGCAGCAGGTCCAGCAACAGGCCGCCCTCGTTCTCGGGGGGCGACGGGTGTTGGGTGGGGTGTGCGGCCGGGAGCCTGGACGCACACAGGCTGATGCAGTCCTACACCGGGAGAAAAAGATGTGGTTTCTCGTGAGCGTGCATGTTCGCCTATTTATTTTTTGTTTTATTTACACTGTTATGGACAATTAAATAAATAAAATATGGATATCAAAACTTTTATAATTGTACTTGTATCAAAGTGGAATTAATGTGGTGGTGCTGGTGGCAATGATGCTGAGACACACGGGTGATAGTATCTGCGTATAGATAGAGAGGACCATGGATCAGAAGGACGATGGACCCAGCAGAACCTACCAGGAGCCGCTCCTTGGAGCGGAGATCACTACAGATGGAGCTCTCCCAACACAGGGCCCCGGCCGCCGGGCAGCACACGCACGCCGCGAACACCACGATCAGCCAGGACGCCCGCATGGTGTAGGCCTACCCCTCTCTCAACGGTGGCTGGGCAGTGGGACACAGAGACAAACACTTTTGAGTGGATGAAACAAACCCGATTAACGTTCTTCTTTGTGTTCCGTCGTCTTTCATGTCAGCGGATATAATAACGTGGCATACATACCTCATATGAAGAAAAGAAAAAAAAAAAAAAAACAAGACCTAGCCTTCTGACAATTGTCTTTCTACATCTACGACACCAGACATGTAGTTACCCAGGCATGTCCCATGTCTCGTCTGGATCATTTCCTTGTCTAAAATCTAAAGAATGAGGAAGCACATTGTTGGGGTGACCTCATGCAAAATTCAACGTGTTTATTACTTTCATCTGCTGGTGACTATGTGGCGTGCTTTAAAGGGGAACTTTTCACTTATGATCTGTATTTTAGCGAATAAAAGATAACATTGCGCTGCCTTGAGTGGTCGATGCTGCCGGATAACTCATGGCGGAATCAATTGTGTTATACGCACGCACGCGCGCACGCGCACGCACGCACACACACACACACACACACACACACACACACACACACACACACACACACACACAGATACTTATATTAGTTGTGTGGGAAATGATTTGTCATCCCTGGATCACGACACGGAATGCCTCAAGGTACTGTGTGGGCACCATGTCATCAACATGGGAGAAGGCTTTTTCTTATCAAATCGTCAGCAAGACATGACTCCGCTCCTCAGCTCTGTAAAGAATGAGCGTGCGGCCACGTCACGTTGGCATTAAAGGAAAGGGAAGCTGCTTGTGGACGAATACCTGCCTGCGCACGCAGTGTGTGTGTGTGTGTGTGTGTGTGTGTGTGTGTGTGTGTGTGTGGGGGGGTG
>JAOPUH010000090.1:7805621-7817871 GCA_027123175.1 Urophycis cirrata | reverse complement strand
CTCTCTCTCTCTCTCTCTCTCTCTCTCTCTCTCTCTCTCTCTCTCTCTCTCTCTCTCTCACACACACACACACACAACAACACTTTATTAAACACACTTATATTTGTAAACATAGACCACACAGAGTGTCCCATTCACTTGGGACACATGGGGATGCTCTCAAACACACACACACAGTGACATGTTTGTGGAAGACATTATGGGGAAACGCTGGTCCCCTGACTTTTACTACACCAAACCCTGACCTACACCAAGCTAATACCTTAGATTTCACCATCCTTATTTGAATATCTAAAAGTATTCAGCCACTTCTTGGGGGCCAAGGGAATTTCCACGATGATTTCGACATCTAGACTGATCCATTGATGGCTCCAAAGACAGGCAGACACATTGCCTTCTAAATGTACCAAGACATTTCTGCACACCCTTTCCAGTTCTCTTCAGTACAAACAACTGCGTGATTTACATATCAAACACAAGCATAAGCTGGCGCCATGTCACACATAAGCAAGCCCATGGAGCAGAAAGATTCCAGACGTTCACATTCACAAATATGCATGTGAATATATATATACACACACACACACACACACACAGGCACGCGCGTGTTGAGTGCACATGGAAACGCAAAAACACGCACACAATCGCTCGCACGTGCAAACACATATGCGTAAACACATAACACACACGCACATGTGCATGCACACAAACACACACGTGCCCTGCGTGCACATGGACATTTAAACACACATACACACACACACACACACACACAATCGTTCACACATGCAAACACACACACACAAACACACACATGCACACGCACACAGAATTTGTCAGGAAAAGCAATAATAATATTTTCTGTAAAATGATTGATAGTTGTTCTCAAATGATCCCTAATGCCGAATCAAGTGTCATAAATCACATTGAAAGCATCCTGGATTTTGAAGGTGGAAAACGAATATATTTGCATGAACTGGCATGGCTGCTCGGAGAACATAATTCAGAATAAACCGCTGATACTTTACTGGTCAGCATATTCATATTCTGTGGATAACTATATGATTCCAACCAAATCTAACCATGAAAGGTTGGAATATGAAGTGTGCTAAGAGGTTTACCTTTGGGTGTGTGTATTTATTTAGTAAACCTCAGAAGAGGCTTGCGGCAGTCAGTTTCCATTGAGATACAATCTCTTACCAGAAAGACAAGACCTCATCCATCAGGTGTATAACTGTTGCCTCCCACCATTCGCTGCAATGGTTGCATAGGCCTACTATGATTTGGGCGTATGATGAATTGCATGTTGTATTACATACGGTGACCTGAGGAACTATTTGTTTGAAAATGTGCTATGATGATGATGAATGTGCCTGATTAATTTAAGGGGACATACTGAAAGAAGAAGAGGAGGTTTATGCTTTGGCTACATTTTCAGATCCAGCTTTAGGGAGAAGACAATGTGTATTGTAGCCCTGATGTGATTGTTAGGGCGCTGATAGACTTCCTTTTAGACCGAGCTTATTGGACCTGCTGTGTCCTGTGTGCAGACTTGCTGCATCATTACACGGCAAAACGCACGATAGGGGAGGTCTCCACTTGGGGCAGACCACAGTAATATCAGATCCGGAAATCGTACAAAAGCACGTGTATTGCGTCGCCATGTAAATAAACAGCAAACGTAACCAACGCGATTTGTCGCCAACAGGTGTGGGAAATTGCGGACTAGGTCCGGCAGTCTCCCCTCGAAACTTTCTGCCATGCTAATAATAATAATGACAATAATAACTTTCCCGACTCGGAACTCGAGGTCACCGTTTTCTTTTCGTACGATCCCCCCCCCAAGTTTCTTGTCATTACTGCATCTTGCGGACGCTTCGTGTTCGCTTGCGACAACGTGCGCGACCGACGCACCAAACGGTCGCAGAATATGCAGCCATAGTACGTACATGTATGCGTTGTCTGCAGCAAGTGAATTCCAGCCCTACGGTATTGGTTTGTGACGATTCGGTGTGATTCGATTTGATATGCGTTTCAGTTCCATGTGTTTGGGTAGACTTTTATTTGTTCGCTAAAGGGATGGAGAATAAAAACCAATTCACAGGACTATATTTGACTATATATACCTTCGGATACTTGTCACCATGTAGGCCACTGTGTTACTACGCTATACTAAGATTAGTGCTGATTTTGCAAAACATCTTCAATGTAAATTCCTCCTCCATCTTATTCAGGGTTTCTGACTTCCTGAATTCTATTGGCTTCCCAGAGGTATTCACAACAATGGCCCAGATGTGGGTTTTAAGGTCAAGAGGTCAAAGCATGTATCAGCTGAAACCTGGTTTCTTGTTTTTTAAAAAAAAAATGTAAAGCATAATCGGGTACTTCTGTTTGCCAACACGTTACCTACACACTCACACACAGAGCCAACTATCCATCTTACTATCTATCACATTCAAGAACAATAAACGCACATCCCCCGCGCCATGTGTTAGCCACATTGACCTGCGTTACACTATACACAAAAGACCTCATGTGAACACTCAACACACACAGACACGCCACATGCACACAGGGCTGGAGGCTGGTTTGCCCATGGAAGGCAAACTAGGCTGTAAAATGTACACCTAGCAAAGGGTGTGTATGTGTGTGTGTGTGTGAGATGGAAAGCCAAAGAGTGTGCAGAGTTACTTGTTATGTCTTCTACTGAACAAGGAGGCGATGGTGGTTAACACAGATATGGTCACTTATACTCTCTTGACCCGTGCCATTTCTTGTGCGTGTTTGTGTGTGTGTGTGTGTGTGTGTGTGTGTGTGTGTGTGGTCCCTCCTGGCCTGTTCAACCACCAGCAGATGTTACCGTGACCACGACATGGGTGGTAGATGTTATTTCCATCTACCGTGTGCAACCTGACCACTAAAAGGGCGAAAGATGTTATTGTGGCTGGACAGACTTTTCTGCTCAGGATCGCTGACTTAAGACCAGCACTCCTTCTCCTTCATTCCTTCTTTCTTTATTTCGGACTAAACCATGGGTCACTCAGCACGAACCGCTTCCCAATGTTTGCTTGTTTACCTTGTGTCTGTACACATGATCTGAAGACGCACATTCATGCATATCATGCATACATGCATGCATATCACGCATATTATGATTTTGTTGACCTCCCGTGACTTTTGAATCTGTGCACGCCGAAAAAACGTGCGTGCACCGAAAAACAACCGAAGAAAGCATGGTGAAAAAAACCAAACAAACCAGACAGACAGACGGACGGATGTGACGGAGGCTGACTCAAGGTAAAAGGTTCCATTTCACTCAAGTTCTCCACTGGACCTGCCAGTTATCCCCCCCCGGCGCGGCAGACCGAACCCCGTTCTTAATCCTGTGCCGTGGGCAGGTGTCACGACCCCCCCCCCCCCCCCCAACCGAGCAACCCTGGCCATGAGACTTTCTCCATCACCAGGGCTCCGCAGAACAGAGCCATTGTGTGGTGCCAAACAGCCATTGGCTATTTGACACATTATAGGTATAATTATGAATCCAAACTCATGTGTTGCGTTGATGGGCCTGCATATAGGGGCTTGTATATAGAGGAGGAGGCCTGCTGTTTTCTGGAGCCGAGTCTGGATCACACACACACACACACACACACACACACACCCCACGTGTGTAACATACGAGTTGTGGGAAGTTACGGGTGTTTGGCAGGACTTCGCCCCATGAATATGGAACTAAATGTCAGCGCTGAGAGCCGGAAACGCTCTCCACCGGCTCCGTCTCCACCAATTTGGTGCGCCTGGACTTCTCGAGACACTCCCACTGCCACCACCGACAGCAGTGGCCCCCCCGGTTGATGGGGTGTGACCTTCTGCCCTTGTTTGGACCGAGCAGCACAGCATCAGATGTTCACGTTTGGTTTGCGTGTTGTTTTGGTTCTATTTGTGGTCGCTGGAATCATGGGTCATTTTCAGTCATTTGATTTCCCGTGTCTGGCGGTCGAAAAAAAAACCCAAACCAAAACACTACACCCGCTACCCCTGGGAGGACGCCGCGTCTTCATATTAAAATATTATAGTTATGATGAATACAATACAGTAGAAAAGAATCCTCCTTCTACAGAATGAACTGAACAATGCAGGTCGTGGCTATAGGCCCTGTTGTACTGCATGCCCTTTGTAGTCATGGAAGGCTATACGAAGAAACACACTGACACGCACACACAGACCAACGTCTATATGGACCCGGGCTCCAGTGTCTGCACACACTTTGTTCGTGTATACAAGTATCCAGAACGCAGACCAAAATAGAAAGCGGGCTCCATTAATCCTGAGTCACAAACAAGGAGAACGGCAAAAGCATATTCCAGATGTTCCTCTGACTTTCATCTTTGCATGTCAAGTGACCCATTATGACTTCATGAAAGGGGGTTGGAAATAAGAATGGCTATTTCGGAGCTCTGTATAAGGAAACGTCATATATAGTTTTTAGACAGAATATAAACATAATGTATTGCTTGTGTGTGTGCGCGAATGGTTTTATGCCCCTGCTGGCTTTTCTGGCTTTAGTCAAATGCAAAAGACTCTTTGCGCCACCTGGTGTTTAACACCAGCACTGCGTGACGTGAGACAATGAACCTGGACATGCTTAACATAAAAAATGGCAAAAACAAAAAAGGATCACATTTGCATGCCGCACAGCAAATGACATGCACTTTCGTTCAATGGACCTAAACACATCAAATCAACCCAAACTATTTCAACGTGCACAACAAAAGTACTTTCATTCTCCAGGAAATGACGGGTCAGGGCTGTGGAGGTCATGAGTCATCGCTCCAGCATTAAAAATAGGGACACATTTCCAACGAGTGGAAACTTGGCTGTCGGGCGGTTGCTCATGCGGCTCAGGCCGAGATTAGTGGTGAAACGGAGCGATTCACCATTGACACGGCCTGGCCTGGCCACGTCAACGTCAATTTGGCAGCCTCGAACACAGCTTCTATCCCAATCATCGTCCCAAAGAGAAGCCAACTGCACAATTTGCTTTGCTTATTTGTCGTGGAAACCTGTCACCGAGTTGTGCTCTCGCACAAGCGTGTCAAGTCATTGCATTGGGGGTCCATGCTCAGGTGGCCTTCACAGGGCTCCTCCATGACCAGGACACAGGGCCGTGATGTTGGAAGCAGTTTATTATGGAGTTTGATGGACATGGTGTTGATGGTACACAACGTAGGTGATCCACGAGGCCATGCAGGAGATCCCTGAGTGTGCGTGTGGTGATGGCTGGTTTAACCTGCTGCACATTGAGCACCCAAAGCACCACAGGTGTGCAGCCTCATCCAGCCCCCGGAGTCTCATCAGTCTTGACTCTGGCCATGTGAGTCTGCTTAAAGACAGACAGGAAGTTAAACCAACATAACTTCCTGTTCCTGGAATTTGAACATTAGGGTGGTTGTATTCTGGTTGTATTCATGTCTGCCGCAGCAGCCAGCATAATCCATTCATATATTTGTTGGACTAGCTGTGTCCATACTGGTGCACTGCCAAAGCTAAATCGACGGACCCATAATCAATGTTATGAGCTACACCTGTGTTTATCCTACTGTGGAAAGGGTCTGTTAGTCTGCAGCAGCCCCTGGAGAATACATACAGTCAACAAGGCTGTTTAGAAGTCTATTGTTACTGTCCAGCAATGGGGACGTCTACTGGAAGGACACAAAACAACAACAACATGTGGCAGGTGGTATCAATTACCACTCGCCAGTAATTGGGCCCAGATAGAATGAACACCAGATTTGCCCGAGCGTCCAAGCAATGAAACTGTGTGCCCCGGGCTGCCCGGCATCAAATAAACCCAGAAGATAACGTGGCATGTATGGAAGCAGAACATCTCCTCTGCATCCACAAAGCAAACCGGGAAGCAAACTTGGAAAGTTGATATTTCTGCAACCGTGGCTTCACGGTTGTACAAGTACAAGCTCAAGAAAAAACATCACACCGCCTGAACCCTCGACACATCGCATCAGACAGAAATGAGTCAGAAATAAAAAAAAACACAAGACAACCTGGCCACTCGGAGGACAGTTATTTCCCAAACACTTGCACATGTTGAATTGATACGTTTTATTTTGGCACGGGTCCCAAGCAGATGAACATGCGAGAAATTAGTTTCCCCTGCGTTTTTGCCACAGCTTTCCAGAGGGCATGTTGCGTCTGATGGAGAAGTGTGTGGACAGACGGCCACAACAGAACCCCTGGGTTTGACACGGGTTACTATACAGTACGGTGAAGCAGCTACGGTTACCCAGTAACTGCAGCTAGACTGGTGGTTCTGTGATGAAGCCTGTGGGGGGGGAAGATTGTGTCTTCTCCTTTGTTACCCTCAGGATATTGTCTTGAAACTCTTAGAAATGCGACGCTTGTGAATATTTGCACTTTATATTTTCCCCAATGCTGCTTTATTTTCATTCTTAAAATGTCATTCTCCATTGCTGCTCTTACTAAATCCATGATGCCCATATTTTATTTTACTGTACTTATTGTATTATATTTTTTATCTTATTTTATTCTAAACTATTCCTCAGATTTTTCCTTCCATGTCGGAACGGGCCTTGTCCAATACATTTCATTGTACAGTATGACTGCAAGTGATGCTGCACATATGACAATAAAGGATCTGAATCTTGAATATAATAGTATTTTTTTCCAGACAAAAACTTAAGTGGCACGAATGCTGTTGTAGTTGTCGTTTTCTCTAAAATTAGAAAATACAAGTGTAAAAACACATTTCCTGACTTGGGGCCAGATGAAACTGAATGTTTTGAACATAAAAAAAGACATTTTATTAACAGACATGTGGAGAACATTAAAGTAATTTTAGTTTGATCTTTAAAAGAAAAAAAAAAAAAATCTCTGAAATGCGAGCTGAACATAAAAAAACTTATGGGGGGGGGGGGTCACTTACATCTATTTTGCGTGTGTGTGTGTGTCAATGCATTAATAACAAAGTGGATGAACAATTCTTTAGCCTGACTCCTTAACGCCTAACCAAAAGGCCGTTCAAATTGGCCCGTTGCTTAGGAACCAACACCAGCCCGGTGCTGACAAAGCTCGGCTGTGTTGGTGTACAGACCGCCATCTCTGCTGTGGCCCAGTCCAACCAGGAGGTTTTTTTTAATCTAATGTTGGCGCCGATGAGCAGGCAGTCCGGGGGTCCGGACCGCTGTCTCTCTCTCTCTCTCTCTGACCTGTCTCTCTATCGCTGCTGCAAGTGTCCGACGGGCAAAAGGTCCACAGTTGGTCGTCGTACGATGTCCATGCACCATCAGGCAGAGCGGGTGGGGTTGGGGGGTGGGGTTGGGGGGTGGGGAGCCCCGACAATGCATTTCGTTGATTCCTCAAGCGGGGTGGTTCTCGTCTCGCGGGGCGTACAGCGCTTTACATGAAGTCGTCAGAATCGTAGCCCCCCTGCAGAAGACACATAATAAACATGAGCCGTGCTGCTGTGAGAGGTGTGTGTCGAGCTCAAGGGAAGCGCCGGTAAAAGTGATATCCAGGGTCTCGTTGATCACAATCACAGTATTCACTGTGATTGTGATCGTGCTCTGTCGTGATGGTGGTTCTGGTTCTGGTCCGGTCCCCTCTACACACGGGTGTATTCACAGTGGGCGGCTACAACCTGTGCGTGCATCTACGGGTCGTGGTTGTTGGGTCATCATGCAGAGACACCACCACCACTTCTCACCACTAATTCAGCGACATACAAATACAAACAAGAGTTTGTAAAAAGATAGTCCATTTTCGACCTGCTCTGTGTTGTTTTCACCGCGGTCAGAAATGAACTGTGATCGGTGGGCTGATCAATGTCTTTGTAAAATTGCATTGCAATTTATGTGCAGCTATGCGGCAAAGAAGTATAATTTACCCTACAACTGAAATCATTTTAATCAAAAAGAAAAGGATGGACTTTTAGACAGGCAGGGCAATTCCAACAGTCATTGAAGTGAAATGATATACAACAATAATGACCATTGGTTTTAAGCCTGAATGCAAAGATATATATGTACATATAAAAATAGTCTTACCTCATTGGTTGTCATATTGTCACTTGTCATGAGGGAAGAGTAATTCCTAGAGTAAGAGTAAAACAGTTAAAATTGAAGGCAGACCTATTCCTCAGAATGTATTCTTTAGCTTCACAACTTTTTTGGTGAAAGTAAAGCTTTTAAAAAAATAAAAATACCAATGAAAGGACAGGACAGAGAAGCAGACAAGTAAGCTCTTTGAATCATTGTTTACGCTTACGATCACAACAACAACAACAGCAGCAGCAGCAGCAGCTGCAACGTTGCGTGCCCACCTGAGCTCCTCCATCTCCTTTTTCCTCTTCACTTCGTCCTTCTCGCGTTTCTTCTGTTCCTGGAGCTGGGCCTTCTTCTCGTTGCGCTCCTCCTGGTCGCGGGACTCCCTCTCGGCCGCCAGGTCCGGGTGGCGCTCGTCCTTCGTCTTCTCCAGCCGGTTGACGATCTCATTGATCTTCTTCTCCACGGCCACCAGCTTCACCTGTTGTCGGGTGTATGTGTGTGTCCGGTGAGCACATGTTTAAACCATTATTTACTGAGACTGCTCTGGTGACGACGACAAGCCATTATGTGCTCAGCGATGACCTGCCGATGCTGACGACGGACGCAAATGAGCTTAATGCTATAATACGGCGCGGTGGACCAGATGCTGACGTTTGTGTTTTACAACTGTACGTGGCCCCTCTTAAACATAACCCATCACACTGCACTAATACCAAAACTAAAAATCATAGGTTAACAGAACGTTTAAGCTACTCATAATCAAAACTCAAGACATCTATTGTGGAACCCGGGTCATTGCACAGCCTCCTACTGACCTCCTTCTGTCTAAAGAAGCCGATCTGTCCCACGTCCATCTCTCCAGTCTTCTTCAGGTTGGCCCACGGTGTGTACACAACGTTGATGTTGTTCATCTTACAGCCTGCAATGCATATAAACCCCATTTTCAGCAGTGTAGGGTTAAGAGATGTCTGTTGCCTTCATCAATAGAATATTATCATGAACTGGGGGGGGAGGTTATTTATGTGTCCTTTCACATAAATATCTGCAAACTCCATCATAACAAAAGGGCCAAACTGTGCAGTTGACACTAAACAACAATGTAAGTCAAGATCATTTAAAGGTTGTTTGACACTGACAAACAATGATCCACACTTTTATTTCACCTTGGATACTGTTGTTTTTCACCAGCTGTGCACAGTCAATCAACACCTCCTTGGGAATGTCATCGATGGTTAGACCCTAGCACAAAAACACAAAAACATCAATCACTAAATGATAAAGGGGTCTTAATGGTAATGTAAATGAAAATGATCTACAATAAAGTATCACCATTAACAAGCATCATCATCATCTACATTTCATTTTCACTGGATATTTGCTCTTGTCACCTTCGGCATCCTCAGGTACACATGCGCCGAAGACAGTTTATCCACATGAAACCTGGATCCAAAAACAATGACACTTTAGCAACGGTTTAAGACAAGATATTATCCTGTGTGGTATCATACTAATGACTTCCAAATACGTGGACAGGGTAGCTTAAACCTTAACAACAATGTGAATCTCTCACCAAATGTCTTCAGGCCATCCGTACTTGATTAGATCCTCATCTGTTCAAAGACAACGGGTTCACGTTACACGAAGAACTAAAGCAACTGTATTCACACACTTTCTGTGTGAGCGTTAAGCTTGAGCACGATACAATATGAAATAGGAAACGATATTTACTTTCGTATTTGTCCTTTCCCATATAGATTGTGTAGGGAGGGTTCACCACTAAAGAAAGTACAAAAAAACAATACAAAATCATATGTATTATATTACCGCAATTCATTGAACATACATAGGCTGCACATGTGTGTGCTTACATGACAAATAGTTATATGCGTACATTGCTCTCCAGCACGTCGATACACACATGTTATCAAATTTAAGTATTTCTTTCATTTACATGACAAGGCAGTCTGACAAGTTTCTATCTGGCTAGTTAGCTATATTAGGCGATACCTACCGGCACTTAGAAAATAAAACACCATCTTGTGTCAAATAAGCCAAACTTTTTGATAACAACCAGACAATGTATATTAATTATCACTAACGCGTATATGAAATCACTAATTATGTCTATTTATATCAAATTAACTGCAATGACTTCAACTCATAGAGCTTCTATCCATTCGGATCCGTGGTGTGTTTCGCATGTCAACGTGACCCCGGAAGTTGTTTACAAGCCCTGATGACGTATTTCCGTTATACAGCACTGGCCGCGCGCGCTTCAAAACATTGAAACGAGTTAGTGAACTGCAGATACTGCAGGAGAACCTTCAAGAACGATTATATGGTCGCGATTTCTGCATAACGCCAAACTATAAGGAGCAATTATAATAGGTAAAATGCGTTTTCATTCACGCCATGATGATAATTTATTTCGTTTTGACTCGTCTCAATGCATTTTGAGTCCTTGTGGCGCTACTAAATTGATTAAGAATAAGTAACGCAGTAAGGCTCATGAATGTATGTGTATACATTACTTGTATTAATTGTATTTATATATGTACCTTGCATGGCTTTAGTTGGTTATGCTCGGTCATTCGTACACTTGTGTGTACAAATGTCGTTTATGTGTGTTGGATGCTTTTAGTCATCCCGCCAATTAGCCTATGGTTTCGAGTTAGCTGCGGGCTCAATAATGAATGCTATACTATGCTAAAATATTGAATGATGCATGATTGCATGTCAACAAAGTTCTAAAGAGTGTCTTATACAAGGCAATAAGCTTGTACATATAGCCATTTTACCATAGCTATTTATTTTTTTCATTGATTCCTATTAATTGCACTTCTGCTTAGAACGCCAACTACATTTCGTTGTCTGTACTGCTGTACTCTGCACAATGACAATAAAGTTGAATCTTATCTAAAAAAGAAAAAAATATATGTATATAGTTGTTGGTTATGTCCAATGACATCTGTTTAGTCTGTAGTGTCTGGAGACTTGCAAAGCCGACATACATGTTAGTTACTTGTTATGTAATTTACTTTTTAATTCGTTTTAATGTTTTATGTTTTATATTATGTTATGTTTTATATATTTGTGTAGTCTTTTATTTTCCCATTGCAGCGTGGTATGCATACGTTAGTTTATAATCGCTGTTTTTTTGTGTAGGAGTCCCATTGGTGAGTAGACGTGGGAATTGTTAACATGATGCCTCAAACCTCAATGAAGCGGAAGCACTCTTCCCTTGACCTGGTCAGGTGAGCCTTTTCACCCCCACTACGCCATGTCCTTGACCTTTTGACCTTTTGTTTAACCACGCTTAACCATAACATTACAGTTAATCATTCTTAATATTATACTGAATATTTGTAAGTTTTTAAGTGTGACTTCACCCTGAGCATGGGAGCCCAGATTATTGACAGGCTTGTTCTACACCCAATATTTGATTACTTCTCATACTGATATGCATGGACTTTACTTCCTTTAAAAAAAATCAAGTCTGACTGGTAAGAGTGGAGAGACGAAGGAGGCTTCTCCTGTGAAGGAGAAGTCTGCCGGGCTCCAGCAGTCCCCTGTCAGGAAGAATCCCACCATGACAGGAAAGAGCAACAGCCCCTCCCCACGGAAACGCATGTGCTCTTCACCAGGTAGGGCTCAGGGTGAACCTGTACCATGACTTCACGCTTTGTCTGCGTTCATTATGGTCCTGTTTTCCCTTTCCTAACGCACAATGCAATTGCCAAGAAATGAGGCAAGGCTGTATACAATACTTTTGTTCATGCATATGGTACATTCACGCAGCCTTAGAAAAGTTGCTGCACTTTATAGTCTTTTCTTATATATATAATATATTTTGTATATGTTTTGACTATGTGTAACTGCAGCCCCACCGGACGTGGGGCAAAGCAGAATTGAACCTGCACTGCGGCCGCTACAACAGCGATGCCAATGACTAGTTTACTAATGTCATCCTGTCACTTCAGCTTTGCTCACCGACAGCGACAGTGCAGCCGGTGTTAGAGAGACACAAACGTACCACTGTACCACTCAGTGGTTAATACAATTACTAAACCCCCACGCTGCCACAGCCGCCCCAGGGCACGCGCAGCCCGGCGGCCGGGCGGGGGCCGGGGGGCGGCCGCGCCCCCCCCGCGGTGGGACGGAGCGGGGCC
>JAOPUH010000090.1:7623733-7635320 GCA_027123175.1 Urophycis cirrata | reverse complement strand
CCTGCTTGGGTTTATTTCCTGCCGTTTGCTTTCCCTGCCTTTGAGTGGGTTTTGTTCCCACTTGGTGGTGAGAATAGAATATTCATTGCCTATTCTACTTCACTGTGACTTATAAAACATGTTCACTGCTCTTTTTCAAGCATTTTGCAACTGTAATTCTGACAAGTGCTTTTTTTTTAAATCATTCTAATATTATATTATTAAATAATACAATATATTATGTAGTGTGGTAATGCAGTACACACATTACACACTAGTATGACTTCATGACTGCACAGTGACAATGGGCAGAGCAATGAGCTGCATCAAATCACAGTATGGATGGCTGGCGCTGATTATATTGCACCTTCACCGGCCACAAAATTACTCGCAAGAGTCCCTTCAGAGAAATAAAAATGTGTTCGACTGAAGACCTCCAAATCCACCAGAGGGCAGGTGTGTCAGTACTGAGTGCCAAAGCACCGGCAGTGGACAATCTGCGTCACCGTCACCAGATCAATTGACATGTATACCTGTCCTGTTTGGAGCAAGGGTTACACTTTTTTTTTTTTTTAATCATACTTTATTCATCCCACAGCGGGGAAATTTGTTCTCTGGATTTGACCCATCCTATTGTACATAGGAGCAGTGGGCTGCTGTGTTCAGCGCCCAGGGAGCAAGTTGGGGTTCAGTGTCTTGCTCAAGGACACTTCGACATGCGGACAGTTTTTTGGAGGAGGGGAATCGAGGGGATCGAACCGTCGATTCTACGGTTGGTGGACGACCACCGTCGCCCCCTTATTATGTGACAAAAACCCCTGTTTTGTGGTTGTTTTTCATTTTGCTTACCTAGCTTTGGAGTCAGAGACTTGCAGGTTCTACTTCTGGTCCCTTCTAGGAAGAACTCCACAGGAGCCATGCCGTTCTGCAGTGAAGAATTCAAAAACACGCATGCATGTAGCGTCAGACCAATGGCAATCTCTTCAATGATTGTGCCTTGCTTTGCTTATTGAGATCAGTGCGTAATTGTTTCAAACCTGGCTTTCACAAATGTTTGCCAGACCCTATACTATCAGGGTGCAACATTTCTATTCCTTTATGAAGTACTAGTTTCTTACTTTTGGGTACTTGCAGTGAGCTCACTGAAAAAACAACCCTGTGTCCTTTAAAACTCTGCGGAAGTATGTGAAGTATCAGGGTTTAAATACGTGATTCATCTTTTACAAATATCCAACTCTGCCGCCCAGGTTATGTGTATTCCTTTGCAACAGACGAATGAAGGCTGCCTATTTCTCTGTCATCAGGCGGCTGAAAACATTTATTGAAGCCACTGTGTCCTTGGGTAGTATATGAAGAACTTCAATGTCATTAACTTCCGAATAGCTTCCCGTTACAATGGAGAACAGAGATGGGACGTTCTCTCTCCTTTATATGACCAAGGTTTTTTCCACGTTGGAATATGGAGGTTAATATCAGAAGGTCAAGTCGTAAAAAAATAATAAATAAATAAAAAAACATTAAAGAGTAGAATTCTAGTCAAAGTTTTCTTCCAAATTACAAAAAGACACATTTTTGCCGTGGAGCCCTGACTTCTTAAGTCAAGTCTCTCTCTCTCTCTCTCACTACGGGCTCAGCTAAACCACGCAGCTCTGTGTACTGTACGCCGACGGTTCCTCACCCTGAGCATGGTCTTCACGTACTCGGAGAACACGGCCCAGTAGAGCTTGTCCCCGCCGAACGACCGCCGGATGAAGAAGGCCCCGGACATGCGCAGCATCTCGCCCACAAACTTCATTCCCATGAAATCTGCAGGCAGGGGAGACAACGTCTGGATGTTGCTCGTCATGGTAACCCCACATACATGAACTCAGGTCCCCGGTGGGAAGAGAGACAGAAGCACTGGGGTGACATTTAAGGAAATGTTAACCCACGAGATGATAACAAGACCATCAGCAAGATGTATGACCGACCGAGTGCAGCAACAACAACAGTTGCCCACATTAAAAAAAAGTTATTAAATCTAGGATAACAATAACAAAGATGAATAAAATACAACAAAAATCACTGGCCCCCTTGGCTACAGCTTAATCTACCTGTGCATTAATCCATCCTGATCATACTTCACCGTGCCACCATTTACAAACAATAATGATAATAATAATAATAATAATAATCTCTACTCAACACCCTGTATCATAAAAACACAACACTCCACCACAATGTGAGGAAACGTCTTCTCCCCTTCTGCAACATCTTAAAGACATGAAAACCACATCACTTGGCTTCTTCATCTTCATCTCCTGTACACCTTCATAGCGATGCGTTCAGTCGGTCGGCCCGGCCCTTACCCATGCCGGCGGCGATGACGGGCAGCGCCAGGTCGTACGTGTACAGGATGTAGGACATCAACAGGAAGTCCATGTAACTACGGTGACTGGGCAGCAGGACCACCGGGTGCTCCTGAATGGACTGCTGGAGCTGAGGGCAGGGAGGTGTTAGTGTTAGGGAGTGCTAGTATGTAGATGTACAGGAAACAAAATGCCTTGCGTACAATGTGACATATGCGTTTCTTTGTAATACATTCCAGTGCATGGGAATGCATTTTCAAAGACTTCAAGCATGCGCATGTATGCTGTCAAATTGTGTTTGGATGCCAATGTGCATGTGTATCGGGAGATGAAATGCTGCTCTTCAGCCTCGCTTGTACACTTACTCTCTGGAGGCCTTCCTCGTTGACACAAATGCTCCTAAACAGGGTTTTGAAGGCCTTGGTGAGTGTGAAGGCAAAGAAACGGACGGTGCTGAGTTGAAGGCGGTGAGCCATCTCCTCCAAGATGGCCGACGCTTCCTCTTGAACGGTGACAGCGGCCTCGCCAGTCTCCTTGGAAACCTGCAAAATCATATCCAAACAATCAGGCACACTCTATGGACCTTTTTTTTTTAAACCTCAACATCAAAAGCTTTTTAACATCAATTTATTTGTCTGGATGTCTAACACTACCTTCTTAAAAACATATAATTTGATAATCAACATGATTATACAAAACATAGAATACATGACACTGCCATATAGATGCACAGAAATTTACAACTTCTGAATCAACTGCAGTGAATTAACTTGGCACCTGCATCCCAGTACATACATACAATCATAACATAATAATTGTGAATATAGCATACCTGATTAATAACATAGTGCAGCTGATCTGATTGAAGAACCGTGCTTTTAAGCACAGTGCTTGTGCAAGGCGGCAGTCCTTTGTACAGCACTGGGGTGTAGCATTTGAAGGCATATTTCAAGTCACTGGAGCTCCTCCTTTCCTCCAACATGTCCTCGAAGTCATCCCTTTTCTTCAGCATTGGATCTCTTGGCTAAACGAAAAGCATCAACAATAAACTTCATTGTCTTCGCTGAAACAATGACGTCAACTTGGCATTGAAGTAATATTGCATTGACAAGTTGACATGACTTGCATGAATATCGTACTCTTGAAAAAAGCAATATTCTACATGAATGTTCATCGAATATGTTTTTCCATCCATGATTTACGCAACTTAAATAACAACTGGACCAGTTGTAGCTGTTGCAAACATGCATACATACCGAATAAAGAGATATCGACGCCATTCTCTACTTTAATATATCAAGTGGTGCATATCACTTAGTTAGACCTTTTGAGCAAAAAATATGAGCAGAGTTCGATGGTGTCACAACTTCGCGTTCAGATTCACATGGGCGGTGTCAAAAACACTTCCTTGTGTTCTCAGTAAACTACGGTGGCCAGCAAGCCCAGCACCGATTTGTTCTCACACGTACACACACGTGTTATTATGTTGTCATTCATTGCTAAAAGTAACTAAAATATTTGTCATAAAAATAGTATCTCATTAATATATCAATCCAGTCCACAATCAACATGGATTCTACGGAAGATTCAGAGGACAATCAATCCTTACTAGATCAAGTGCTAAATAACTTGTATGATTTCGGTAAGGAATATGTTAGCTACTGAAGCTAGCACAACATAGCTTACTGTTGTGCTGAAATGTCAGCTTTTTCCGCTGTTACAAAAAAAACACTGTAACTATTGTGTATTACACTTGTTGTGTCAGGAGATGGTATGACATCGGAAACCAAACAGAAGAAGAAAAAACGCAAGAGACGTCTGGAAGCGCAGGAGGACGAGGTAGTTGTTTCCAAGGAGGTCTGCAGTGATCCCGAAGATACGAAGACAGAGCATCATGCTGTTGAACACAGCCAGGGAACAACAGTTACAGGTAGGCAGCCTAGAGGGTTGTTGTGCTAGTAACTAGTTCATGTTAAAGTTAATGGTTAAACTGTCCCTCAGCCCTGCATAACTACTGCTGCTATTGACTTGTAGATGTGTGAACATGATACATTGTACTATGTTTCACTGGTTTTTATAAACACTCATTTAGTCCACCCAGTTCCACCCCGGTTACAGACGCCAAATGTGGAAGTGGTGACTTTCAATGACCCCACCAAGAAAACAAGGGTCCAACAGAAACCCACTCCCAACTTAAAAATGGTAAGACCAATCTGTAATGTTTTATTTTTTCCAGTATTGTTTCTTATGTTTGCATGCCATTATACATGTGCAGGATATTATTTGTAATAAGGACTGAAAACAACAAACTCACTTTTGTTATTTTGAATATGGTGTTTGCATAGTTTTACCATTTTACCTTTGCACCCTGTACAAGCACATATGAAAATACAGAACTGGAATAACTATAAATGGAAAGAACATTGGATAAATGTCTCAGTGACATTTGTAACACTCACTTTCATAGCTGTTAGAGTCAATCACATGGTCACTATGTGATGAGTGGGGTAGCATATTCCATGTCCTCACTTGACATCAGAATCAGCAGCTTTTTTACCTTCTTCATTAGAAGAAGATTCCCTTTAATGGGTGTGCCATCATAGGACAAACACAGGTGTCTTAATTATAGGCCTGCTACTTTTATGTATCAGTGCACATGGTCCATGGTCCATATGTGGCAATCTTCATTAGTTCAGAGTGCACTACATGCAGCAGATCCACACAAACTGCTATTTACAGATACATTTACATTACATGCTAATAGTACAGCCTGTGTTAATCCTATGATGATGATGCCTCTGTGAAAATGGTCTGTTGACCTGAGAACTGTCACTGTGGTGTGTCTGTCTTTCGTGGAATACAAATTTCTCCTTGGATGTAATTGATGTTCATCCCTTTTTGTCAAAACAATAATGTATATTTTGCTTCACCTCCTCTTCTCTAGGATCCCAAAGTAAAGGAGAAAGGCGAAAGTAACAAGGACAACCCAGAAGAATTGACCTTTGAAAAGGTTAGAAGCACTGTACATTCTCAACATGAATTATGAAGGGTTCAAAAGTGCAATAGCTGGAGCGTTCCACTGTTTGCCTCAGAAAGCTTCTCGTTTGCTTCTGTAAAATATTGGAAGGATATTCTGGGTAAACTTGTGCGTGTGTGTGTGTGTGTGCGTGTGTGTGTGTGTGTGTGTGTGTCCAGGCCCGACTGGAGGTCCATCGTTTTGGCATCAGGGGCTACAAGAAAGAGCAGCAGCGGTCGTTTGAGCAGGAAAGGGCCATCATGCTGGGGGCCAAGGTAAGCAGAGATCCTCCCTGACCCCTCCACCGCTCCAAACCTCTGGGGCCTGCCTCTGGTTTCTGTAGTGGGGCCGCCAGCAATGTCCCCACTTCAGCGTTGTCCAGATGCAAATTCTATTCAAATCAAAGTCAACTCTGAGTGCAGAGTGTAAAGGTGTTGCAAATGAGCAGGATGCTATAGATGTCTTTCTATACCTTTTTATAACAATATATTTAACAGCAATATCTTAATCATATATATGTGTATACATAAAAAAAATATATAAAAATATACAAAAAATATAATTCTGTATCTACTGATAATATAACTGACATCACACTCCTGTGAATTAAGTATTTCTATTTCACTCAATAAGTAGATTTAGCTGCATTAAGGCTTTACATTCAAAAACAGAAGTCCCCATAGCGTGGTGTTGGTAACATGACCGAATCCTGCTCTCTCCGTCCCAGCCGCCCAAAAAACAGTATGTCAACTACAAGACGCTCCAGCAGGAGCTCCAAGATAAGAAGAAGAAGGCCAAGGAGGAAGTTCAGCCTGTGAGTTTCTTTGGCCGCTCCCGAGGCCAGCCGGTTCCTGTTTGACATGATTCCATCCTTGGCATCCATTTTATTTTATTTTAAAAAATGAGAAGGATGGGCACCTTCCTTGCCAATCATGGAGTTGGATTTAGTTTAATTTTAACTAGCACTGTCCTGCTGAAATCCTTGACAATTTTTCTTGAGGGCAGTTAGTGTTTGAATTAATATACATTTATGTATATATATCGTTAGACTTAATCATCATCATCTCCAGATTAGCCCTTAACCCTGCTGGTACCGCCTTGCGATTTTATAATGATTACCTCTTCTAGGTTATCATTGAAGTTAATGAGGGTTTTTTTTTTTTTTACTAGTCTGTGTTTACTTCCAGATTTTGCTAATCAACCTTTTGCGTTGACCATTTCTCTGTTGCTCTTGCAGGACCTGAAGAGAAAAAAGAACAGCAAAACAGGGTGAGTGTGGGGGTTGTGGGTCTGCACGGTGTTATCCCCCCCCCCCCAGCAGGCGTTCTCAGTATGTAGGACGGCTCATTTGGGAGCAGTGTGGGCTGTGAGTCAGGAGACACGTGGGCAGCTGCCTTTTTTTCTTTTTTTTTTTGCTTCGGAAGGTTCCTCACTGAGTGAAATGGGAAGTGTCTAAGTGGCAGCCGCGATAAGAGCTGCTGGGATTCTGTAAATGCTCGGTTAAGGTGCCTCGGTGCTTCCCTTCTTATCTGCTGTAGCACAGGTACATACACTGGGCCACCCTTTACCAGAGGAAAGGAGATAAGGCTGTCCCACAGTTCCTTAGAGGCAGGAACGTTTAAAGGGGGCGCGCCATCCAGCTGTTCACGGAAACAAACGATCCTCATCATGACTGACCTTTGTTTTCATACAATCCTAATAACTGTGATCCATGTCCATAAGTCTTGAGTGGACAGGAGTGTGAGCAACCCTTCACAATGGGACAACTGGTCTTCACAATGGGACAACTGGTCTGGTCCTGACAGGAAGTTGTTATTCGTTTTTTTCACCGGGTTGTCCACGTTTCTACAGCCTGCATGCAACAACAAGGTTAGAACGCACGGGGCAAAGTATTTAAGATGCACTTTTAGTAGTCCGTCTTCAGAACATTGTAGTTTTGTCACGGTAGACCATCCAACATCCATAACATCTGCCGCTGCATAGTGATGTACCCTAGTGTAGGGGCAGTCAGATTCTCTTAGAGCCGCGGTGGTAGTAGGACATGGTAGTAGTAGTAGCTGTAGTAGTAGTCATTTTCTGTACTATTCAACCGCAGCCACACAATGTTGGCAATCGTTAGCCGAGCCAGCCCGCTGTCATGCAGCACACATTCACCTCCCCGCCCTTGTGGTTTCCATCTGTGTGAAGCGTGTGTGTGGTTTAAGCAGCCTCGGCTGGCCAGAGTCCGACTGAATAGACTCTGGGAGCGGGGGTGAGGCTGCACGCCTGCTGTGCATTGAGTGATCAATACACACAGGTGAGACCAGCCATCACCACGCACGCTCAGGGAGATCGCCTGCGTGGCCGCATGGACCGCCTGCTACGTGAATCATTTCTCCATCAAACTCTCTGCAGTACACTGGTTTTCAACATCTACATTACATTTACATTTACATTTAGGGGCATTTAGCAGACGCTTTTATCCAAAGCGACCTACAAAGAGTACATTTGTCAGAAGAAGGTGAAACATTTCATTGCTGCTAATGCAGTTAAGAAAGTTACCAGAACAAGTTTCAAGCATTTCAATTGCCAGGTTAACCACCACACCATCTACCACCCGTGTCCTGGATTTGGGGGTGAACAAAGGCACCTAGGTGGCGTGGCATTCACTGAGACCGCCATGTTGTTATGTCGAGCAAACCGCGTGAAGAAGAGTTTTGAGTGAAGCCGAGCCCTCGGTAAGCCACAGTGTCACGGCGACCTGGATGACTCCTCACCGCCTCCCCGTTCTTCCATTTGCTGTTCTCCTAACAGGGACAAGAAGAAGAAGAAGAAGACGACCACGCCCTCTGTGTTCGGTACCAGCGCCGGCTCCGCCTCCATGGGCCGCTTCAAGGGCGGCATGCTGATGCTGAGCTCCAAGGAGATCGAGAAGATCAACGGGCCCGGCTGAGGGAACGACGGGGAGTTTGGTGCTCAACAAGAAAGCAGCGACAGAGCTGGAATTGTCAAGAAGACTTGAAGAGGAATAAGAGTCATAGACAAGGACATAAAAAAAAAAGATTCACACATTCACAACAGATTCCTGGAGTGGCACCACCACCATTGTTCTGTCAGTCTTATTTATTTTGTTTTTATAAAACAACCCCAAAAAAAACTTCTTTTTTTTTTGTGTGTGTGTTTTCATTTACACTGTAAAGTTCTCTGAACAATAGTTACAGTTGGCTGTCTTTTGTCATTTACAAATAACGTGTTTTGTACAAGACCTTTTACATCTCGGCAGATGGGTGAGATGGCACGGATAGGACCAAAGGATATCGATGACATGGCAACCAGTAATCATACTACTGATGATGATGATGAGGAGGAGGAAGGTGGCACCACTGCTGTAAAGATGAGTTCTCCCTTATGCACTGATCCTCTTCCTCAATATAGCGATAGGGTCTTTGATACCCGTTTCAGTTTGTTCACATTTTAACACATGAACACTACCAATGTAATGAATGCATCTTTAGATGCACACATGCTTGAAAATGTGATCGATTTTTTTTTTTAATAATCATTAAATGATTATTTCACATTTTCATCTGGCATCAGTGCACTGCTGGGATGCCGTTTTGAGAAAAATGCCCCCCACCCCCGGCTGTAAAATGTAAATACAGGTAGCAGCTTTGGACACATTATGGTCATGAAACAAAGTACTCTAAAGAAGCATATGAGGCAGAGAATCCCATGCATGGCAGTGCCTCACCGCCAGGGACATGAGCCGTGAAGCGTTCAGGTTAAGTCAATAGCAGTAGGACTTGTGGGGCCAATGAACAAAACAGTAATATGTATATTTACAGGTACAGACACTTAAATCAGTCGTTAGTCTTAATAAAACGTTTTTTTGTTTTTTTTTTCTCGTACAATTTTGAACAGTTTTCTCTGGATAACAATCCTTCAAGGTGGGGGGGTCACATGGCGGGAGGGTGTATGTGATGGAAAATACTACTACAAATTCTACCTCTCATGACTGCTCGCCGTCAGAACAGACTTTGCTCTGGGTTTGACTGTTCCAAACTACCAACTCAAGAAGCATGATGATAGGGAGGAATTTTCTACAAGTTAGAAACTATCTCTCTCTCTCTCCCTCTGAACTTCAAAAAAATAAAAAAAAAACAGCCAGGCCACTGCTTTTACATTCAAAATCCAGCTTCTGAGTTTGATTGGTTGATCAAATCAGATTGTAAATAATTAACAGTGAGGATGTACCACTTAAAAGGGAATATACATGTCACAATAAATTATTGAAGACGTCATTATCCCGTACACAAGTAATCTGCACTACACCATGTAGGCCTACATGGATTGTTCTTTTAGTTCCCAATTTTGAACAGCAGGGGGCGAGCAACGATAACGGTGGAATTGTTCTGAGCAAAGACGTTACAGTACAGCGCGGTACAGTATTTACAATACAGCTTGGGATATTAAATAAACTTGCCTGTGAACTTCAATGCTTAAACCATGCTTTATAACTTTATAACTATCAATAAACATAAATCTCATTGGCTATCTACTTATAAATGGCGTTATACAGGAACATCAACAGCACTATCATGCACACGGGACCCTTTTGTACAGATGGGCTGTTTTAACATCAATCTGTTGTACATTATTACCTCCCTCACACACACGCACACACGCACACACACATCTATAGAGAATATACACATTTCGTTTAAAATTAAATAAATATTAGATATGCTGAAGTTCATAAAAGGCTCATATTTTATATCTAGTTAGTTCAGTAGTTTGACCAAATATATACATGGGAATGTTAAATAAATGTATTATTTTAATTCTGTAGTCACAGTGGTTTGGTTTGAACTTTGAAGCTCATTCCCCATACAGGCTGACATATGCCTTTACCGGTGGGAGACAAAATAAAGCACAAATGTATAGAAAAATAATATTAATAACAGCAATTAGTTCATACACACCTAGAACCCTCTCTCTGACACACAACAGTAAACCAAAAGATGCAAATAAAAAACGGAAAAAAAAAAAAAAATCACTTTTGGCTTGATATTTTTTTTTTCCATTTCCACAAATAGCCCTTGTGGGACATGAGACTCTTGGGACACAATTAGGCCTCACCTCAGAGCTCACAGGAAACAGAACTCAGCTGTGTCTGGCTGTGCACAGTAGGCAGCCCCTTTGGCTGTTGCTCTCAAATGGCGCAGAATAGACCCCCCCCCCCCCTCCTCACAGGTGTGTCATCGCAGGACCAACGCAGGTGTAGCTCAGAACGCTAGCAACGGCTCTGCGGCTGTGAAAACAAGTCTACTGCCCATGTGCCCTGGTACATGGATGGAGCAGAGGAGTAATTACCGCTCTGAGTTGACGCCTGCATTAGTCCTACGTCGGCACCTCTGTGAAAATGGGCTATCCCTTTCAGATTCCTATCCGTTCATGTGTGAGTAGTATGATGGTAGTGGATGTGAGAAAATAATGGCTGTGAGAAAATAGTAAAATCTATAGTGTGTGTGTGTGGGGGGGAGGGGGGCTCAATGCCCCCTCTACACTAAACTAAACTAAAATCACAGTCCGCACTCACACACACACACCGGTATGCCCTGAACATGTTTTGTTGCGTTTCAGCTTGTAAACATTTGCAGCGGGTGGTGTCTCCTTGTCTCCTCGTCTCCTCGTCTCCTCGTCTCCTTGATTGTACCCCACGGACAACTGGCCGGAAAAAAAAGCGACGGGGTGTGTGAAGCCACCCATTGACGGGAACACCGTGAAAACCCAAAGACGACTTTCCAATGGGAAACGTGGTGTGTGTGTGTGTGTGAGTGTGTGCGTGTGTGCGTGCGTGCGTGCGTCTGCGAGCGTGCGTGTGTGTGTGTGTGTGTGTGTGCATGTGTGTGTGCGTGTGTGTGTGTGTGAGTGTGTGCATGCGTGCGTGCGTGTGTGTGTGTGTGCGTGCGTGCGTGCGTGTGTGTGTGTGTGTGAACGTATAGATTTGGTCAGAGGGTAGGTGTATTGTTAAGAGGCTCCGAATGCATAACTGAGATGGTATGCAGGTTAATCTGACCAATGCGCCGCCCCCCCCCCATCTCCCCACCAGCTCAGACAATGCAGCTCCGGCCTTCACTCCCACCACGGACTTCACTTGCACCGCGTGACTCTCATTGTTCACTTCCATTGTTCCCCGCCCCTCCGTCTCGTGTCTGTCCTCATGCAGCACCGGGCGTGCCGAAGCAGCCTCCAACCCAACCCC
>JAOPUH010000090.1:7586730-7599353 GCA_027123175.1 Urophycis cirrata | reverse complement strand
CCCCCCCCCCCCCCCCCCCCCCCCCCCCCCCGGCCCCGCCCCCCTTGCCCCCCCCCGCGCCCCCCGGCGCCCCCCCCCCCGGGCGGCCCCAGCGGCCGCCCCCAGGCGTGACGCGAGATTAGCATGCCTTACGTTACCGCGTGCTAGTGAATCGCTGCACGGCGGTACGAATACATCGCATCTATTCGTGTTCCGTTCAATTCGCTTTACTGGTCACGCCTACAAAATGACGCTCGACAACGCAGAGCTGTTGTTTTGTCTTTTGTTCATACAATTGAATAGCAGCACAAACATACATATTAGAAAATATATACGAGAAACTGTAATAAAAAGGAGAAAGATTAATGAATGAATGAAAAATACATGTAAATGTATTTGTCTATAGATACAAATGCGGTTGAACCCTTTAGTTACCAACCATCCTCTAATGAGCCTTACCAACATGTAGCTGTGCTAGTGAGTCCCTAACGGATACGGTCACGGAGAGAAGTGCTCAAACCACCCCCCCCCCCCACACCCCCTGGCTCGGTGGTCTTTACCTTAAGTTTGGCCAGGGCCTCGGGGGTCATGAGGTTCATCCGCCTCCACATCTCCTCCGAGTTCCGGTGCTTGGTGGCCTCGATGATGATGTCCTTGTAGCTGAGCAGTGCGGCCTTGATGTCCTTCACCAGCATGGACTGCAGCGTGAAGGTCAGGTCCAGGCCGATGTCGCTCAGCTGCTTGCAGTGCTCCTTGGCCACCTTCACGCACTCTGCCGCCGTCGTCAGGCTCTCCTGGCTGTCGAACACCTGGCGGGCCGCGCAGTGACGTGCGTTAATGGAGCCCGATGCGGGGCCAATTGGCAGAGGAAAGCGGGGAGAAGGCCAGCTTGCCTAGCAGCAGGCCCTCCATAGCTTTTTGAATTGTGATTGGTTTTATACCGTCACTTGTTATTTGTTGTATGTCTAGACCGCTGTGCTATTTCATCTTGGCCAGGACACTTTTGCAAAAGAGATTTGTAGTCTCAGAATGCTTTCCTGAAAGGAAAGGTACTTGGAATTGCTCCACTATCATTGGGTTAAAATTCTATAGGCATTTGAGCAGTCGACTGTCCATTATAATGTTGGCAAGCCTGTACCAAAAATCCAATAAAAACCAAAAAAAAATCCAATATTTAAAAAGTAAACACAAGTCCTGTTTTAGCCCTGTTGAACTGAACTACTGACGCTGCAAACTGAGGATCAGTATGGCTTGAAAACCACCGTAGCAGAAGGAATATGGAAACAACTCTTCCAGCCAAGTTCACACAACAGTTTGCTTGTTTGTCCATGACATATCGTAACAGCGAGCATTTCCACACATTTCCTTTTTGGACATAGAGTGCAGACAGCCCTTCCACAGTTCAAGTCCATAATGTTCCTACCACCTACTGACCACGCCGGTCACACCACAACCAAGTTAACTTTCCGTGACAAAATCATCCATCGACGCGTGTGCTCACACATTACGCGGCCTACTCCACTTCCTCCATCACCCGCCCACCCACCCACCTGCTTGCAGAAGGCGCTGACGAACATCCTCATGGCCGACCGGGACCAGACCACGAACGCCGAGTAGCAGCCCGTGTTGCCGGCGAAGTCCATCTCAAACTCCTTGGCTGTCTCCAGCAGGCTGGTGAAGAAGATGTTGCACAGCTTGTGGATGTAGAGCAGGGTGGCGCCCTCGATGCGCAGCTGCCGTATGGCCGTCTGCACAGCCGCCGCGCGGTTCTTCAGGAACAGCTCGCACGCCTTGGTGGACTGGCCTGTGGGGGGGCGGGGGAACAAGGGCATGCAGGAGAGCAGGAGCGCAGATTGCAATTATGAAAAGGACCGTAGGAATACGAGATTTCTGATGTGCGTGCACTCGCTAGTTTTACATTTACATTTACATTTAGCAGACACTTTTATCCAAAGCGACTTACAAAGAGTACATTTGTCATAAGAAGGTGAATCATTTAATTGCTGCTTATACAGTAAGAAAGTCCCCAGAACAAGTTTTAAGCATTTCAATTGCTTGATTAACCATTGCTAGTATTTACAGAAACCAAAACTGTAATCCAATCCAATTACAAGGGAGGGATCGCTATGTGTAAGATAACAGAGTGGAGCTGGACCCGTGAGACAGCTACACTGACCCAGTCTGACCAGCTGGGACACCGCCCGGCGGGTGGCCTTGGGTCCCCCGCGGAGCGACCGGTCTGGCGACAGCTCAAACACCAGCACCTCCGTCAGCTGACGCACGCGCTCCTCCACCTTGCAGCGGAGCTCCTTGACCCGCTGGGTGACGGGCTGGTCGCGGAGGTACTCGTTGAGTTTGTCCAGCAGGTCCACGGCGCCCTCAAAGTCCCGCTGGGCGATGCACACGTCCAGGTCCTCCGGGAGCTCCTGGATCCACTCCAGGCTCAGGTCCACCGCGGCGCCCTCCGAGTCGACGGGCGCGTCGTCCTCCTCGTCGAAGGGGTTGGTGGACACCTCGGGCCGCACGGGCGAGTTGGGCATCTCCTCCTCCTTCTGGCGTTTGTCCTTGGTGACTTTATTCTTCTTGGTTTCGTCCAGAATCTCCAGCCATTCTTTTTTCACCTTGCTGTTTTCCGCCTGGAAGATGCGGCTCTCTGGGAACATGAGGATCTTGAACATGTCCTTCATGGGCGGATGCTCCTTCACGTTGACCACAGCAAAGCTCTCCAAGTCGTAGAGGGCGTTGTATTTATACTTCACCGTGCCGCGGCGATTGGGCAGCCAGGTGGCAATAAGGAGGCAGTCATTCATGAGAAAGGCATGCACTCTCTGGACTGGGTTCATGTTTTCAACATCAAATTCGGCAAGGTCACCATTGTAAACTAAGTGCCTTCCCGGGGTGTCCATGATGTTCTTACCCCCCTCGACCTTCTCTAGTAGTGACGTCAGAGTCCTCTGCTTTACTTCTTCTGTTTCCTTTGGGAAGGCGGCTAGCATCTCCTTCGATGTTTCATCCTTGTCTGTTGACAACAAGGCCTGTGTAATGCTCTCCATGATGCTCTTCTGCTCTGTAAGAATATGACTGAGCTGGTACATTTCACTCTCCAAGTAGGAGATCTCTTTGGCCGTCTCAATAAACTGCCTGTAATTCTTATAGACATTTTTCTTCAGGTTTTGCGCCGTTTCATCGGCCAAAGTCTGTATTTTTTGACGATGTTCCTGCAAATCCCTGTCGCCATCAGATTGCTGTGACAGCTGCTTGACGTAGTTTTGCGGATCAAAATTAGCCGATTCCAATTGCTTTCGCAGCCGACTTCCAGTTTCTGACATTTTTAAACCGGTGCCTTCCGTATTTTAGGTATGCTAAATGTAAATGGTGAGGGGTTTATACAATCAAATGTAAATAAAGCTAGCTCACGTCTACTTGCAACCCATACAGGAAGCTGCAAGCAGGTCTACGCCTTAAAACGTCACGGGTTACAGAAAGTGGTTGGCCAACCATACACGTCTATGATGCAAATATTGTCTTTGATTAAAGCTATTTAATACCCATAGAACATGTGAATAATTTTCGAGAACATATATTTATGTCCACAATTTATAGGTGTGCCGGATAATAAAGTGTTATCAACCTGTTATTATGCTTTTTTTTAAATGTTTTAATGCCTTAAAACTCCGGAATACACTTTGTTTCCCCAGCGTCATAAACGGAACGACATACCGAAACGTAAACAGAAATGGGTCTCAAAGAATTTGGCGCCTGCTTGTTAGCTATATATTTACCACCTTTTTAACGTTTAACATTTTATCGTTTTCATGGGTGAAGTACTTTTTACATCGCTCTCCGAGGCGTATTAATGTAGGCTTTGCGAGCTAACTATATTGCATTATTCTTGCCATCCCTGACAGTGACACATCATAAATTTCATCATGGACGAAGACTTTATGGTTGCTCTTCGGCTACAGGAACAATTTGACATTGAATACGAATCGTCATTATTTTCCCCAACGAACTTTGACGACAACAGCGTTGAGCAAAGTGTTAAAAAACGAAAAGTGGAATCTGGAGGTAGTGGTTTACCCAATGCATACCGTCACCCGTCCGCCCGAGTGGAAAGGCCGATGTCTATTGTGGATGAGTCCTGGGAGATCATGGACCCCAGCCCTGATGTTCGAGCAATGTTTCTGGAGTTCAATGACATGTTCTTCTGGGGCAAGCTCAGTGGAGTCGAGGTCAAATGGAGCCCAAGAATGACACTGTAAATTCACGTTCACAAACACGATCAAAATTATGTTGTGTGTTTCCATGATTTAGCATATGACGAAATAGTGATGGCTTGTTGACAAGAAACACTTACGTATATTTATATATTATGTTGTATGTCTACATTGTAATTTTTCTGTCCAGTTGTGCAGGTGTGTGTTCTTACGAAGGCAGAGGTGGACTGTGTTCAATTCGACTTAGCGAGCCGCTGTTGAAACTTAGACCCAGGCGAGACCTCGTGCAGGTACTTCCATAAAACTGTTATTATTTGCACATTTTGCATGTCCATAATGTGAGGGCGACAAAACACATGTATCACATAGACATTAAAGGCATCGTATTCTGCTTGACAGCTCCTGGTTATGAATATGAGGCAATAATGATGTTGCATGCTGCCCTAAGTCCCCTCTTGTTTTTGTTTTTCAACAATGTTATGTTATGCTGATGATGGTTTGATAATTTATCTACTGAATCATCTGGTATTGAAGGAAAAACGATATGCCTGTCATGATGTCATGTCATGAGTTCACCTGAACCTTGCAAAACCCTACCCTCATGCTCTTATATTTTGTATATCTTGGCATCATTCTGCGTAACTTGGCACTGATTCTGAGATGTTGTATACTAGCAATGGTTAACCTAGCAATTGAAATGCTTGAAACGTGTTCTGGTGACTTTCTTACTGCATTAGCAGCAATGAAATGTTTCACCTAATGACAAATGTACTCTTTGTAAGTCGTTTTGGATAAAAGTGTCTGCTAAATGTAATGATGTAATGGGTTGCACTATGTTGTCATTCACAATGCTCTCTCCCACCAGACGCTCCTCCATGAGATGATTCACGCGCTGCTGTTTGTGACCCAGAACAACCGAGACAGAGACGGACACGGACCAGAGTTCTGTAAGCACATGGACAGGATCAACACTGCCACCGGGACCAAAATCACTGTATGTGTGTTGGTATTGTAAACTGTGTTCAATCGCTGGCATGTCTGTCAACTTTAGCAAAACGTTGTGTGTCCTTCACAGAGTTCGTTTGCCAGAATACCTTTTGTATCGTGACTGCTGCTCATGAGTGTTGGTCTGGTAGAGAATAATAAATAAGATTAAAAAAACTTAATATCAACAATTCTGTAAAAAGATGTGATGATGTCCAAGGAGGAGCTGAACAAACCTTATTTAAATGTGGTATAGGAACTATATTAACCTCTTCGATGGAGACTTTCTATTCGCCAATAGGTCACTGTGATTTCAGTAGAATCATACATATTCTTAGAATAGAATAGAATAGAATTGAAATACTTTATTGATCCCAAGCTGGGAAATTACAATGGATTTAGATGTTTTGCTCCCACTGAGTCAAGGTGTTACAATTGATGTAAAACAATTCTTCAATAATCCTTTGGAGTGTAATATTAGAGGTCATCTTGTTTTTGTCTGATACACAAACAAATCGATTTGACCCTTTTACCTTTACTACCTATTAAAAAGGTGTCTTTACCAAAACTTTCAATCATTGTTTTATTGTCATTTCACTCTTCCCTCTTTGTTCCACATCTGGCCAGGTGTACCACACCTTCCACGACGAGGTGGACCTGTACCGGCAGCACTGGTGGAAATGTGACGGGCCCTGCCAGCACCGAAAGCCTTACTTTGGATTCGTGAAGAGGGCCATGAACCGGGCGCCGTCCGCCCAAGACCCCTGGTGGGGAGACCACCAGAGGACCTGCGGGGGGACTTACCACAAGGTCAAGGAGCCCGAGGGCTATGGTCAGAAGAAAGGCAAGGCGGAGTCCAGCAAGGATAACAAGGCCGGGGGGAAGAAGCCAGCGGGGAGTGTAAAGCCATCCAGCACAACCACGGCCGGTGAGCTCATTCTTCAGAACCTGATCTCCTGCTTTGTTGGTCACATTTTTTTGCAGTGTTGCTAAATACTATAGGTGTTCAGGGAAGATTCACATGTTGTATTTGGTCAGCCTTTGTTTTTCAGAAATGTATCTATATTCTTTTGTGTCTTTGTGTTTTAACCTCTCAGGTTCTGGGTCGCAGGACATCAGGAACATGATCCCGTTCAGTGGGAAGGGCGTTCTTCTGGGGTGGGCGTCGCAGCCCTCCACTTCTCAAAAGCCCCCCGAGCCCGTTTTGAAAAGCCCCTTTCCCAGCCCCTTCTCCTCCCCCAAAAGACCCCCGTTCTCACCTCCATCCCAAAACGCTTTTGGCTCTCCCGCACGCGGCGTGCCGGGTTTCCCGGGCAAGAACGGTTCTGGCTCCTTGCCCCTAATCCGGCTCGGGGGAAAGAAGCCGCCCACAAAGCGGTCGGTGGGCAACGCCAAGTACTTTGTCAGCATCAACGGCTCGCCGGTTAGAATAGCCAAACCTCACAGCGGCACGGGCGGACCGGGGGCCGCCAAGCAACACGCCGGCGGAGCACAGAGGTCTGTGAAAGAGCTTTTCGATGATTTCAACATAACCGAGAGCACCTTCGCTGGCCCAAAGCCCTCAGATAGCAACAGGAACACACCCTCGTCGCCCGGGAGCAGCTTGTCACCTGAAGGGAGAATACCCAACCCCACTGATTCCCTTACTATACCCAAAAAACAGGTCAACCCTCCATCCACCCTCTCAAAATATCCATCCGGGGTTCCCACCAGGTCAAAACCGAGCCCTACCAAACCCAACCTGTCCACGTATTTCGGCAGCCAGGGCACCCCGGGGGCTGCCTCTGGTTCTGCGGCCTCCTCCAGGAAGAGGTCGTGGGACGAGCGTGCAGGCTCCCCTCATCTCATGGACTTTTTCAGCAAGAAGGCTGGAAGCTCGGGGCCAGCAGCCGCAAGCAATGCCACCACCGCGTCGGGTTCCGCTGCGGAGCGCCGAAGAGTGGCAACGGCCATGGCAACAGCCACGGCCACAGCTGCCCACAGCACCGCCCCCAATAGCACTGCCCCCGCTTCCTGGTCTCCATCCAGCGCACGTCCAGTGCATGATGCCAGCCCCTCGTCCGGCTCACTGCCGCTGATGGTCAGCTGCCCTGTGTGCCAAGCGAAAGTGCAGGAGTCCAAGATCAATGAGCATCTGGACTCCTGTCTCATCTGAGGAGGGGCGGTGAACGTCGACAGAACGTCGATAATCCCGCCGTCACGGCCGTGACTTCCGTTGGGTCAGAAGAAAAGTTTGCGAGTTTTTGTTGTTGTGTGCTCGACCTTACTGTTTGGCCCTGGGGGTTGCTGAGTGAAAGTTGTGTTTTTGGTTTCGGTGTTACTGCAGGTCAGCGCTTAAAGATGTTGAGAAGGCACACCTCAGGTTTTCCGATTGGGGTTGTTTTAGGTTGTCTTTTATTGAGTTTACAACAGCCACTGACACTATGACTATGACATGGGTGCTTCTCTGAAAAGACCGGGTCTTGGCCAAACAACAACAAGCTAGCACCAGATTTCAAAATCAATGTCCTCCTTTTTATAATTATGTGCAAGTCCATGACCCCATCAGCATTCATTCATTCACTACGGAAATATATATATATATAATTGAGCCGCTGCCGTAGTGGCGATGTTATCTACCTCTGTTAAAGGTTAAAAGAAGTGTTGGGACTGGTGTTTCTTTAAGTATAGATCTGCTGATCTGTAGACTGTGCAGGCCGCCTGTGACGTTACAGTGCTCATTTTGTTCGCTATCGCGTTTCAATCGGGCCCGGCTACCCTATCTGCTTCCTCTGCCCTGAAGAATGCCCGGCGCATTCTGCCTTGTCAAGCATTCGCGAGGGTGTGTGCATCTGACCTTGATTTGCAATGAATGAGGATCTTCCAGTTGAATTTAATCACATTTTACGGTGTATTGGAAAAGAGAATGTTGAAAATGTTGTTAAGCGATTTTATAGTGGCAATTCTCCTCACTCTTTTTTGTAGAGGGCAAGTGATTACATTGGTGCAAAACAAGAGGATTTTAAAAGGTCATGCTACTTTTTATATGTTGTTGTTTTTTCCAATACATATTGTTAGATATATTCAATTAATAAGCAAATAAAAGTTTGTATGGATATACCTTTTGTATGGATATGATGTCTCACACACCTAGGTCTCTTTGGTTTGACTCACTACTGCCCCTCACAAAATGTCTTCTATTTCATGGAAGAACGTTGTATTGAATGTATACCTTCACGTATGCCCCAACATATATGTCTCTGAATATATTTATATAGTTCCCTGAATTTAATCAAGAGCATGGGATTCTGTGTCACCACTTATCCATAATAGTACAATTCCCTCTATCTGTTAATAAGCTTTGTTTACAAAACACATGTTACCATTTTCTCTGCACAACGCCACACTTATACAAGCATTAGGTCATCATTCCTATTTCCTTCTTGTAAGAATCAGACCAGGGTGGACACTGACTGGTGGACTGCCACCAAATGTGTCTAGATGTGTCTTTCAAGTGCTGTTCCTTCAGGGCAGGACTCAAAGGAGACATCTGCCAAAGGGAAGGCGTGGGGGACTATAGGAACTGAACACAGTGGGGGGGAGAGATGGAGAATGGAGCAAGATGGATGTTAAGGGACAGCTGGCGACCAGTGGGGTCTAGTCCAAGAGAGGGGAGGTGCGGGTGGGGGTGGGGGGTAAAGGTCAAGGGTATGAATCAGGGGGGCAGGACGAATGGGAGGAGGGTGGTCTTTGAGTGGTGGGTCCAACAGAACAGACAGACAGCCAGACAGACATGCCATGCTCTGTTCCCCACACTTGGTCCTTTATGGGACGGTAACACACAAACACACGAGCAAAGGGCATGACCAGCCCATTATTATTCATTATTTTCTTGAGAGAAATCAAGAAAAACCGCATACTTTCTCTCGCCCTTCCTTCCCTGGCACTTGATTAAGATGTAGATTCCAATCTATAGACTTCTGGTCTCATGATTTCCGGGCATGGCAGGGTGGAGCCATGCATTCATAATGGACTCCTTTGACGCTGGAGTAATAGCAGGATAAACACAGGTGTGGTTCCTAAAAAAAGAATGAGACTGGTGTGTTTCAGTATGCCAGAGCAGCATGCCTTCCTGTGTTTGCTGCGGGAGAACGAGGCCATCTTGGCTTTGCTGTTCCTTCGCACTGGAAGTTAGCGGAAGGAAGGAAGGAAATAACTGTGACAGTGGCACGGCAGCTGGTCACCACCACTCTCTGTCGTTCTGTGACCCCGCCCCAGGCCTATGCACCATAACAATGAAAACTGCCATAAAAGGTCAATTTTTAATTGGAATACCAGTGTGTTATTCATTCACAGACATTGCGTAGACGAAAACATAAATGTCACAACTTTATCTTGGTCCAGTTTTATTTAAGGTACCTATGTCAAATAGCAAAAAAATAATCATGATAATAGTAATATGCAGTAATAGTAACTGAAACACAGATTATATGTCAGCCAATATCACAGTTACACAGTGATACTATTATAAGACCGCTTTTATGTATAAACAGTATTTCACAGAGTAAAGTAAAGCTTACACTATTTTCTTTACTGAGAACACAACAATCAGCCTTCTCAGGAGAACTAGTTCTTAAGCCTTATCTGGTATATTTTGGGTGAGGATAAACCAGCCTACGCACTCGATGAGTCACTTGTTGGGCTCCTTTAGCCAGGCGGGAGGTTAAGTCACAGGTCTGATTACCAAAAGCCCCTGAATTGTCTATCCTATCCGTTTCTCCCCCTACCCAGGGGGGTACAATCATACGTCTAATCCCCTGATCCCCTGGCCCATGGCTCAGACCACAGCTCTTTACGGTGGTCGTGATGTGATCGCAGAGGTGCCCGCCCCCTTCATTTCCCCACAGATTGTCTGATCTCTCACACTGTAAACAGTGGATGGATAATTGTTTATGGGATTATGTTATCTTTGGGGTTCTTTTGTTCTGCCTTTTACGAATGAGGTCTGGAAGATTTGAATGCCTTTTCAATGAAGGCATATTGATATTGTTTTTATTTTACCTAAAAGATATATAATCTGTTCAATTATCTAAGCTTCTGCAATGGCATGTTTCTGGGTGTGTGTGTGTGTGTGTGTGTGTCCGTGCATGTGTGTGTGTGTGTGTGCGTGCGTGCATGTGTGTGGGTGTGTGCGTGCATACATGTGTGTGTGTGCGTGTGTTTGTGTGTGTGGGTGTGTGCGTGCATACATGTGTGTGTGTGTGCGTGTGGGTGTGTGCGTGTGGGTGTGTGCGTGCATACATGTGTGTGTGTGCGTGTGTGTGTGTGTGTGTTTGTGTATGTCGCACGTCAAATGGCCCTCTGTTGTGTGGGGCGCGCGTGTTGCCATTGTGCCTTTATTTCAAGGTTGTGTTATTGTTGTGACGGGGCCGTGGCTGGGGGGAGCCAGCCCCTCTGTTGGGGGGCAAAGCCCACCATCTGTCAGTTCAGTGACACTATTGTCCCTGAGACACACTCTCATGGTGACCTCCCCTGTAGGCCTACACCATGTGTAACGCTTGAGGCTTGGAGAAGATATTCACATTTGAACTGCTTCACATAAAGATGATGCCTTACCATTATACCAATAACAGTAACATATGTGATTATCGTTACAGGACGTGTTACATAAAAATAATAGAAATATTGCCATGGTCCTGATGGTATATATTGTAACGTTAGAAAGAATTCGTTACATTTCGATATGTTGCTTAATATCTGACACATAATGCTATAACCTAGCTATAACAAGAAAACTGTAAAAAAAAAAAATCGCACTAAACTATTGACTTTTTTGAGCTCTGTCAAAAAAAGTTATGAATATTCAATCATCGCCCAGCCTTCCCTGCTCGTCCCAGGGAGACGCCCAGTCAGCAGCCACAGCGTTAAAAGGACAGGAAGTGGATTTAGCTGCACCTCCAGATTACTGCCCTGGGTTTTTCTGGGCGAGGGAAACTGCCGTCGTTCTAGCTATTTGTGCAGGCGATGGTTTAACATTGATATTATTGAGCGATCAGAAGGCGGCTATCCGTGGGAAGTGCTTGCTTTTGCCCCCCCGGTTTCGAAGCGTATCAACGATGAATGGTAAATCGGCGAATGGTACGGCGGGCGGCATGGCCTGCATCGACGGTCTGCCGCCCCTGCCCAAGAGCCTGAGCGGCTTGCTGAATTCAAGCGGCGGGTCGTGGAGAGACATGGAGAGAATGTACGTGAAGAAAACCATGATCCAAGACGACCTAAGTCGAGGGCGAAACAACACCGACCATTTCCTGACCAACAAGCCGGCCAACCTCGACGCGGCTTTGGCACTGCTCCGGAAAGAGATGGTAATGGTGCTTTCTCGTGTGTGTTTTTTTATGATCATCATGTGTTTTGATGTCGCGACTGAACAAAAACCATGTGTAAAACTAGTACATATGTCGCGATTGGGATTGCAGACTATTCTAATTGTAGACCTATAATAACTGGATACAATTCATAGTTGACATGAGGAATAGCTTACTGTTTGTTTTAACTATGCCTCAGATTTGACATACGTTTGTGCAGACATCTGTCTTGTCTTTTTGAGAAGCAGTGTTCAAAGCAACTGCAGGGATTACGTCTGGGGATGATTTCTCTCTCCACTTCCACTTCAACATTGTTCTGTTCGCGTCCTGAAAAACAACATTGCATTGCAAAGGTTCAGTTCTTGCCCAATACGGCCCCATCACAACCTTTTGACTTTTAATCACTGTCTGGTCTTAATCAGTGTTTTATAACTATAGGCTATTCATAACCCAGGGGACAATACAAACACCTAGTATGTGCCTGTGCCCTACATTCTGAAGCCCCCTCTTACTCCATACACACTCGCAGCAGGGGGGCCCGGAAAGGGTTCAAAGTGGCCTCTAGCATTTAAAAAAAAAAACACACACACACACACACAAACGCCTGAATGACGTTTTCTCCTTTAATCTTTCGTGTCAGTGATTTAAAACACAGCTCAATGTGGTGCAATACCCAATCCCACCTAAATACATTTAAAGGGATCTTTCAGACATGGCTTCGTTGGCTGATGTTGGACTGCCACTGGCAATGGGACAACATTACTCACAGCAAACGGTACTGCGGTTAATGCTGTCATTGTTTGTTGCGAGCTGTTGTAATGTTGTTTACCATAAAAGGACAGAATTATGTTTTTCTTGAGGCTGGCCTCGCAATCCCCAATGACCAAAGGCCAAAACTTTTTACTCCTGCTCAGAAGTAGGCCGATTACCTCTCGAGCAGACGGCAGATGGAAGTTCACATTTGATACTGTCGAGACATCAGAGGTAGCATTACCTCTGCAGTGTTCCACAAGCTCTGCTTAGTTTGGTGTGTGTGTGTGTGTGTGTGTGTGTGTGTGTGTGTGTGTGTGTGTGTGTGTGTGTGTGTGTGTGTGTGTGT
>JAOPUH010000090.1:7532499-7544868 GCA_027123175.1 Urophycis cirrata | reverse complement strand
TCTCTCTCTCTCTCTCTCTCTCTCTCTCTCTCTCTCTCTCTCTCTCTCTCTCTCTCTCTCTCTCTCTCTCTCGAAGGAAAGTCTGGTTTCTTTTCTTTCAAGCTTCAGAGACACAAGTCAGGGCGGGAGTGTGTAAGAATCTGGAATGTGCCATCAGAAAGAAATGTTCCGAGCCAAATGGATCCCAAATATATAGACGTCGATTCTTCATCGGTGATGCAGTATTGACCTGCAACTTGTCTCTGGGACTCTCGGGCTTTTAGTTGTGGTCTGCACTGCACCGCTCTCATGTTGGAACGCCTCCCGTCCCAGAGCCAAACAACAGGAAATCCCTTTGTTTGTGATCTCACCCCCCATTTCCACGATTTATGTTGAAACTGTGACTTTACACACACACACACACACACACACACACACACACACGCTGGACCCGGCATTTTTACCACACAAGTGGGTACTGTACAACCAGGTATTTTCACTCATACTGGTCTGGTCAAACTGAAGAATGACTCTCAATGCAGTCTTGTCAACACTTAAATAAGTGTTGACAAATAAATAAGCAGGAGAGCGGGGTCCATGGGCAGTGAACGGGCCGAGGGATTTAACATAAACCTTTGGGGGGGTTTTTTTGGACGAACGCCTCGCAAACGTGGCGGGAAGCTCATTCACGCAAGGCCAACAGCGCAAGAAGGTATGCCAGTTAAAAATGCCACAAGTTGCTCACTGCTCAGAGGAGGTCATTGAAACAGGTTTCGCGGGGCTCTGGACCGCGGCCGTGTTAGGACTGGGTGGAGCGAGGGGAACGGGACACAAAGCCTACCACATGGAATTGAGCACTTTTTTCCCCCTGAAGGCCAACGCCGTCTTGGACACGGTTTCCGACATTCCGAGCCGTTTTCGGACATAATTTTGGTCGCCGTGACGATTGGATATTTTGTAACTTTCCACTGAGCGGCGGACACTTCTGAACAAGGTGTTTCAAGTGATTCCCACAGATTAGTGCCACACAACAAGGGGGTGAATGTAAAGCAAGCCTTGATAGAGTAACACTTTTTTTTTCATAGCTTCCACGTCTCTGTCGCACCAGTGAAAATACACAGTGACCAAAGAACAGCTCATCTTCATCTGTTTGACCTAAATACATCTTTATATAAACCCCCCCCCCCCACCATCCTACATATTTCACATCTACTTAACCATACTGCACAGCGGTACAGTGTAGGCTTAAGAATAGAACCCAGCTGAGCTCATTCAGGACGATGGATGGTGGGCGTGCGTAGGCCTGGTACCACGATGCAGGGCTTCCTCTGGGACCGCACAGCTGTCGTCTCGCCCCAGGACATCCTCCTCTCCTCCTCCTCCGCTCTCTGCGGCTTTCCGACACGCCATTCTTTATATACTTGGGATGTCCTAGGATTTATTTAGGGGGGGGCGACCTTGTTGCCGTGGAGACATGCGGTCCATTTCCACCTCGTTTCCACCACAGCAGAAGCAGCGGTACCGGCGTCTTCTGATGTCATCACTGGTGCGTTTTTTTTTTTTACAGATTTTCAGAGGGGGTGGGGGGTGGGCTGGGAGCCAACTTTGCTGGCTGGGCTTTTCCAATGGCTCGCAAGTAAGCCAGAGGGATTAGGGACGTGTACAGGAGTATTTTGAACACAAAAACATTCATTGTGTTTAGCAGCGCGGGGAACCTAAAGCATGGAATGTGGAACATTCTCTTTGTCGCTGGAAGTCTTATGGACCCATGAAGTATTAAAAAAAAGGCGCACTCATTACATATTTAATTTGGTTTATTCACTTAATTTTGTGATTTCCAGAATGCACAAGTGTAATATATGGTATAGGAGGATACAATCAATGGATATTCTTTGACATAGAAAAGGCAGTAAAATAGTACTCTAGTAGTGTAAAATGGAATTTTGCGCTACAATGCTAGCAGTAACGAAACACTCCATGCATACATTTGACCGTTTGTCATATAAATCCACACATCATTTGAAACATGTACGTGGTCTGAGATGTAAAGGTTCTGGTGAAAGAGCAACCAAACACCAAAATCAAAACCCACAGAGAAAGGGCACCCTCTCTGGCCAATCGGCGGTTATTGCAATCGTCCTCTCTGATTGGCTCCATGGAAGCCCATCAGGGAGAGCTTGTCCGCGGGGCTCAGATTCTGTGTTTGATTGCTCCTTATTTACGGGAGGCAGCGCTTCCAAGTGTTGGCCTGGAGTTCAATTCCCTAGCAAGTCATCCCACTTCCCCATCACTCATCCTGGCAGGAGGTTCATGGCGGACCATGACCATTGCTTCCCAACTCCAGGAAGCCAAAGTATGGAATTAGTATGGAATTATCCCAAAGTCCACAAGAACAAACATACATACATGACTATGTTGGCTAAACAAGAAAGGGCAATCGAATGAGTACAAAAACACTGTTAGACAAAGATAACACGAGTGCTAGCTAGATTGTACCTTTTAAGCATGAGGCTAGTGCATACCTTGAGATCCAGAGTTTTTGTGTGTACATAAATACATACATTGATGCAGCTTAAGTCATGGAAAATTAAAGCAATAAAAACCGCAGTGCGCTACGCCTTTAACAAGCCACCATAAATTAATAGAGGGCTGTAACATGTGTTCCATTCTACCACGTTTGTGTTTCCTAAAGCAAGACATGGAAGTACTGAAGTAAATCAATGGCATTGGTGGTAATACTTGTGATGGCAATGGCTGATTGGGTCCAGAGCTGTGATTATGTTGCCGTGGTTACCAGTTGTCGAGGAAGTCGAATCCCGTCTTCAGGATGCTGTTGTTTGTGTTGAACTAACAGGGGAAGAGCCAGGGCATGGAGGGAGGGAGGGAGGGAGGGAGAGAAGAGAAAGAAGGAAGAGAAACAAAGAAAATCTGGTCACATTTTGTCGAATGACACACAACCTTTATGGATGGGTGACATGAAAATAAAAACCATTGCAAAAAAAAAAAAAAGGAAATCGGAAAATAAACCTAATTCAGTTCAGTTAAATTTGCTTAACCGAACAGCAACAACCCTGTGCATCGCGACGTGCACTAAACCACACGAATCATCCGGGGTACCTGGGAGAAGGTGGGGCTGCTGGCCGGGTCCTCCGCCTCTTCCTTGGTCTTCCTGCGGCCGTGGTCCTGGTGGGGAGAGACCGCGGGGGGCTTGGCCAGCAGGCTGCCGGGGAACATCTCGTCCACGGTGCTGCTGACCGACGGCAGGGTGCTCTGGCTGCGCTCCCAGCCGGCCGCTGGCGTGGCGGACGGTGGGGGCTCGGGGGTGATGGAGATGGTGGCGGGTGTGGTGATGGCGGCGGGGGCGGTGATGGTGGCGGCGGCGGCAGTGGGGATGGGTGGCGGCGGGGCGGGGGGTTTCGGGGCTCGGTGCTTGGAAGGGGCGGCGGCCCTGGACGGGGCAGGGGGTTGTGGGTCGGCCGTCTCTGCCGCCGACTCTTTGATGGTGGGCGGGGCAGGGGTGGTCTCCTGTGGGGCGGGAAAGCAATAGATTCTTAGTGACCTCCCGTCTCCGAACGCTGATGTTGGACAACGCCATGCAATTACAAAGCTACGGCAAGAGAAAAGGCTCAACTTTGATTTTAACCTAATCAGACTCAGCCCTTGCCTGCATTTCTTTAGGGAAAGCCACACATCTAGTGTTTTGGTATTGGATCACAATGGCTTTATTCATATTAAATCCGTCTTTAAATGACCAGATTGCTGCCGTGTCAAGGAAGCCACACGTGGTGGGTTTTGCCTACCGGCCGCAGGTAGGATGGGAGGGGCTTCTCTCCTTTCTCCAGGGACTTGATCTGGCTGGGGGTGAGAGTCTGGAAGTCCGCCTGCTCTCCCTCCAGCCTGGAGCGCTCAGCGCTGATCTTCCAGAAGGACGACTCCTCCTCGGCCCGCCAGCCTGGGCCCTCGCTGCTGGACACCTGCGTGAACGTCAGGGTCAGTCAGGGTATTACGGCTGGAGCCCCTCTCATCAGGACAGTCGCCCGAGTAAAACGTAGGCTAATGTTTGCTTTCGTTTTTTAGGATGGACAAACTTGCAATTTGCTAAGATTATAAAAAAAGAAGAAGACATTTCCTTTCCTGTCAAAATAAATGAACTTCACATGCCAGGAATGAAAAACAACCAGGCCTGTCTTAATGAAAATCTAATAACATATACAGTATGCAGTAAAGTTAGGCATTGGAACAGTTCATATTTTATGGCTACACAATATAGAAAAAATTCTATTATGTAGTTGTTAAATATTACCGCGGTAATAACATTTTCTACTTGGACTGAGTTTTAAAACCATTATTGTAGTACATACAAGTGAAGATACACAGTCACATACCCAGTTGATAAGGCCCATTAATGAATGATTAATGATTAATGATTTCATTGACCTCATTGTTGTGTCGTGTTGCGCTGCCCTCCATTGGAGGGTGTCCTTGAATCGCTCCTACCTACCTTGTTCCCTGCCGCGTTCTTGTTTAGCTGGCCGGCCGCTGGCAGCTTGGAGGCCTTGGAGTCCGAGGACGGCGCTCCTTGCTCTGTGGTTCCCGGGATCAGGCTGAACTCCAGCTGACTCTGCACAACAGCAGCAGCAGCAAACACTTTGCGATCAGACACCATCACCCGATTGTCATCATCCATCAAAGTGTTAAACTTTTGTCTCCGTAAATGGGTCAGGAGTATTTTCAGTCATGAAATTTGTGTATTTTCGACTGGTATGACTCTGGTATAGCCAAGAATGCATTGTCCAGGAATATATACGCCTACTTTTGGCATTTAAATATAGAGCTGGATACAAAATGTTTGTATTGGCTCCGTTTTGCTCTTAAAGTCATCAATATAACATTAGTTTTCATTTCTAAAAAAAGGCATAGACTGACCAATGCAGGGTGGCTAAAAGGGTGATACAGGGGCCTGCCAAACTTACAGACTGCTTGGCAGAAGATGTCAGTTTGTAATTCAAAACCATGCCTTGGTTTAGACAACCAAAAGTAGAAAAAAAATTATAACCCCCCCCCCCCCAACACACACACACACACACACACACACACACACACACACACACACACAGCCACCCTGGCTGCAAGTAGGGGTCGGGGTCGTGTTTTGATTAGACTAATCCTATTTAATAAACACGTCAGAGTGACACGCATGTTTTGTTTCGGGGAGTCGTGGTGGAAATCGCATTTTAACGGGTGATCTTTACCCTGGTTTCCCACGAGAAGGGGGCTGAGTGCTCGTCTTGCCAGGTGATGTCCTAAACAAAGACACACAGCTGTGATTAAACGCACACACACACACACCCTGACGGTTCAATACATTAGGCGTACTCTGGGGATAGGAGGTGACCTCCCGTGTTAATTGTTGTCATTTCGGTTCTAGTCTCTCCATTGTATGACCAAAACTAATACAAACTCTCATCATTATCATCATCACAAACAATGTAATTCTTTCTAGCCTGGCGTTTTATGACAAATGTCGACTCGGGTGGCTACGTGGCTAGGCTAAGACAAAAATAACATCATATCTCTCGAGAACTATGAAGAGTTTTCTTGAATAAAAAGAAAGATTATCGTTTAATATACCTCGTCTCCAAAGTGGACTATTTTCTGGCCCGTCTGAATAAGCAATTTTGGGTAACAGACGACTTCTTCTCGGTCCACTCTGTGCATGGCGTATCGAGCTCGGATATGAGGGTCCATGAGAGAGCTGTCGATGGCGTTGTCCTGCTCGTTCGGTGACATCTTCTCCCATGCCGAACCGTGGTTGGCTTTGATTCTCTCCCTCTCCTGCATTATTTTTTTGGCCATCGAGTTGATGGAGGAGAAATACGCCAACTTCTTTTCTTCCATCCTGTGGACATCTAGCCCTGCCATGGTCGCAGCAGCCATTTTTACTGGCTGAAAACTCTGGAGTTGGGTTGCGGGAGGGGGCGGTGGGCGTGGCTACTACGTGACGTGACGTAAACACAGCGCCCCCAAAGACGTACAGTGACCCCTAGCGGCGGAACTAGACACTGCATTTGCATTTTACATAATGTAATTTTTTTTACTAATTAAATTGAGAGGGGAAGGCGTACAGATAATCGTCAAACATGTCTTGACGTTGAACACCGTTGTGTAAACCGTTATTTTTCTGCTGTTCTGTAGGTTCTTAGTGATTAAAACCCAGTGGTTGCGTGAAAACAACATACTATAAAGCGGGGGCATGTTTTTCTCTGCAGCCTGTGCATGGGCGCTGCTCGTCGTGTCAAATGATGATGTCTATTTCAAACAAAACGACACATTTACGAATTTTCTTAGACAAATTAATGACCGACAAAAACTGATACCCACATTCACCCCCATGTTTCCACACCCAATACTAAATGATTTTAGGTGAGGACTTAATGTAGCTTTGTTCAATTAAAAGGTGATTTTATCAGTCATCAGTCAGTCGACGTGGTCACACCACGTGACGTCTACCTATCATGTGTTGACTCATCATGTGATTCATTCGGTTCCTGCTAGCAGAGCAAGACGACCACTGGACACTTTGCTGTATCATGTAGTGCAGCAGAGCGCACTCCGTCGCCACAGTAAACAACTATTCGCCTTGAAAATATGGGAATTACGTTTCAACTAAATAATTCCGCGCCGCGGAAAATCGGTCTGACTTTACTACTCCTAGGACTCTCGTCGATGCTATTGTCGGTGCGGTCAAGTGCAAATGGTTTGGATGACAGCAGCCTGTGGTACCGAGATCTCTGCAGGTAATATAACCTTGTCGAATGAAAGAGAAAAGGCTTGGCGAACACACGATGATCACCGTGTGGAAATGTGTCGGTGGTTTGTGTACACTCGAGCCATGCAAGTGTATGCATTTCTCATGCTGCTTGATGGCTACGTTGTTTTCATTCAGCCTTCCTTGTGCCGTTTATTTACTCACTGGTTCAGCAAGAACATGACTGATATTATGGCTACAGTGTATTCAAATATTGATATACTTGGGTCAAGTCATAACTCATTTCCATTTGAGGTTTACAGGCATGGGGATTACAAGCATATGTATAAATGAAGAGAGTGGGAAGAAGAGGAAATTGTTGTCAATGAGGCAATCATCCGTATAACGATAACTCAACGCCCTCCTAGATAACAAGGGTAATTAGTTTAAAATGTACCAAGCAAATGCCCTTTCTTTATCTTGCAGTTACAAATGGGAAGCCATTGACCAGGATAACAAAATGAAGTATACTCTGAAGCTATGCGAATCGTCGCCTGATACTTCTTGTGGGTCTAGCACTGCAGTCTGTGCCACGGACCTCACAACACAGAAGGTCCACTCAGTAGGTAAGTAAAATCTGTATTTATTTTGTACCACAATCACATGGCCAAAAGACTGGGTGTAGCCATAGACCTTAGATTAAGGTCAACTGATGAATAGTGCTGTGGAATTTGTTTTGGTCCAAATGGGAGGAGAATTGACTGTGACATTGAAAGTGTGTGTGTGTGTGTGTGTGTGTGTGTGTGTGTGTGTGTGTATATTCTATGTATCTGTCTGTCTGTTTATCTGTCTTTATATCTATTTCTATCGACCTAAAACCTAGTCATTTCTAAATAGTTTCCCCTTGTGTTTCCCCTCTCAGCCGTTTTCACATGACTACGTTAAAATTGTATCAAGACAGCACACGCCGAGAATTAACCCTGACACGGCAAATAAATAAACAAACGGCAAATAAATAAACAAACGGCAAAGTTGCGCAAATAAGATTTTCCTCCTTCAAGGACTCGACCTGCCCGGAGTTTTTCCCACAGAAAAGATTGGTTCCCCCTGGTCAGTCGTCCAAACCGGCTGACTTCTTCTTCCACGACAGCTTCTGACCACAGTCTGTTATAATTGGCCCACGCTGCACAGCAAATTCTTTTAGTCAGCCATCCTTTTGAGGGCTTCGTACAAATTAGCTTTCATCAGCATTGGGCAAAAGGGAAAGCGATACGCTGCTTCGAGACTCGTAGGACCCCCGATGAAGGCCTTCCAGTAGATGTTACAGCTGCACCCTTGAAATCATTGAAGACGCGTCTCGCAACCACGAGATAACATCTCAGTTATGCTGTTTACATTGGAAATGTGACCCCGTTTCCGTGATCTTCTAAGACATGATGATGTGGCCAGATGCAGGTAATGAGCTTATAGCAGATAGCATTTTTCTATTACAAGTGGAGAGCAGATTTGAGAGCAGGTTTGGCATTATTAGACTATAACTGCCATTACCAGACCAGTCTTAGTAATAGTGCGCAGCGCAGGGCATCTTAATAGGAGCCTATATCAAGCCAATGACTCGAACAACATGATTAGTAAACAAGTTTTTTTCTGGAACATATTTTTTGCACTTCTCAAGCCTAACCTTTTTTAAGTCTTGACTGCGTAGCACCCATGCCATACACAAGAAAACAAACAGTCCTTGCCAGATACAGAGGCATTTCATAACAACACAACAACTTGTCCTGCTGACCCTGGGTTGTGACCTTCTCTCACATTGACAACTCGGATGTTTTCACTGGAACCCAAGTCCAGTCCTACCCAGCAGTGGAAGTCTTGTGTGTTCTATAGCTTTTGGCTCGATAGCTGTTGATGCTTTAGCTGTTGATGCTATAGCTGTTGATGCTATAGCTGTTGATGCTATAGCTGTTGATGCTATAGCTGTTGATGCTATCGCCGTTGATGCTTTAGCTGCTGATGCTATAGCTGTTGATGCTATAGCTGCCTCTGAAAACACTGGGCCCCATCAGAGGAGCTTTGTCATAGAGGTAGTCATTGTTTTTATTCATTTCATTACAGATGTCCATGTTAGGTATCCACGTTAGTTGTCCGCATTAGGTGTCGTTGTTGACTGTTTATGTTTGCCGGCCATGTCTCTCATCCCTGTTTGACTTGTATGTTAAAAGTCCATATAAGTTGTCGCTGTAGGCGCCATGTCATTTAATGTTGTCCTCCGCCATGACTCACTGTATTGAAGAGGATGTTATGAGTATGAGTTATGAGTGTATGAGTATGGGTGCTACTGTGTGTGCTTTGGGTTGGCGGAAGATACTCTTCTGACACTGACTATTTCCTATTGCATTTCTTGTGAAACACCGACAAGCCACAGAGGTCCCCTTTGTGAAACATGGGCTACATAATGCCTCTTTGAAGCATTGTCTCTGTCTAGTGAGTGGAACGGATATAATTGGTAACCTGCTTCGGTGCCACAGACCTCTATAGTGGTTGAACTATGCCGTGCAAAAATGAGTCACAGGGCTGATCAACAGCACATTTTGATAACTGGGTGACCAAACGATCACATTATTAACAGTGAGGCAGACTTTAAACGTTGTCTTTGAGGATATGATCCACATTATGGATGTTGCTTAGGCGCAGTATTGCCAGTCTCAGGTTTCCCGCACCCTGCTGATGATGAAGTATGACTGTGAAGACTAAAATGGCTCCAGCATGACTCTGTTGATCAGAACCGTGTCTGCTACAGTCAGTGGTACCTGCCTGTTAAACCTGTTGATTTGGTATTGATTCCACAGGGTTTCTATATTGAGTAGGCGCAGCAAAGACAACAGATCGGCCGTGTTTGTAGTCAAACGTTCAGCAAACACACAGAGCTGTGACAAACAAAGACAGTGGGAGGGCGCCTTGGTTTCCTCAGGCCAACGCTTAGAGGCCTCTCTCATGATTCATGAGATTCATCATGATTTCTGGTGTACTCCACATAACAACAGCCCTGGGTAATAACACTACAGAACACCAGATGAAGGATCGGGCCTGCCCTGCCCACAGAGGCAAATAATTCACCGTGAGATCAACGGTTACTTTCAAGGTGCATTCACCCAAGTCGTCAGCTGAGCGAACATCTGCCACACCGCAATGCTTCCCAAGTTTCTAAATGATAGCCTTCCCCTTTGTGTCGGTGTGTGAATGTCTCTCGCAGAGGCTTTGTCCGTCTCCCTCTGTTTCTCCACAGTGTTTTGTTCACATGCACATGTGCAGTGTGTTTTGTGGGCCCAGTTAAGTGAATGTTCATTGTTGTTTGTCTATATTTAACTAGTAGACACGGTACACATGGTACATTTGGTACACTGGTACACATGGTACAAACGGTGCACATGGTACATTTGGTACACTGGTACACATGGTACAAACGGTACACTGGTACAAACGGTACACTGGTACAAACGGTACATATGGTACACTGGTAAACAGGGTACACATGGTACATGCAGTACACTGGTACACTGGTACACACAGTACATTGGTACACACGGTACATCCAGTGATTGTCTGTACAAGCGCTGGCTGTGTGATGACAGGTTTAAGAGGTCTGCAGCATGCTATTGCTCTGAGGCATATGTTTTGTTTTGGTCATGAGAGAAGACGTCTTGTTGTCTGCGTTCGATTTCGTAACTTTTTTCTCCAACGAAACAGAAACTTAATGATTTGGGTGGGAGTTGGCAAGACGAAAATTGTATTTGAAGGGCACTAGATCGACAGGCCTGTGCTTTGTTTTCATCGGTCTCGTTTGACCTACTAACCTTTTCAGATGGTGTGGATGGTTTGTCACAGAGGGCACATAACTGTTGTGCATGTGAACTTCAACACACTTGGCCGAATGTGTTGTGAGCACAGGGGTTGTAATTATCGAGACACTTGCAGAGCTATTAGTCAAATTGGATGTAATGGATTAACTCGATGTATCGCGTCGATCAATGTATCACTCTCTCTTGGATTGTTGTAGGTGCTGCAGTAATTGTCACCAATTTAGAGCATTGTAGGTCATTAATGAATCAGCCACATAATGAATAGGATGCACAACTGTGAGTGCCTAGCTTTGCATTGTTGTCCAAACACCCAAATGTAGCCCATTGACAACGTAAACAGGGGGAGAGAACAATATAATGGTATCTACGTGCACTGCATAAAACTATATGTGTCACTTTGATTTTGACCTATATACTTCTTAAGATAAGAAGTGAATATAAGAAGTGATAAAGTTGTTGATGGCGGGGTAAGAATGGCTGTACACACATTGTGTCTGTTATCTGTGTACGATCTCTCCCACGCTAGCATTCACCAGTCGTGACCTTTGCTCCTAAGTGAGATCAGTCATGCGTTTCACAAAGTCATGGTTTGTGAGGGTTCTTAAGGACGGGTGCAGTACCACGCGGACAGCCCTTTTACTTATGGTTATAGACGCTTTATAGACTCGTTGGCTGACTGGATGTTTATGTGTTGTATGTATGTATGTATGTATGCAAGCATGTATAGGTATATGGATGGAGTCAAGCTAACATTCCCTCATGGGCTTGTGGTTTCCTGAGCTGTGTCTGGCACCGTGGCAGACAGTTCAATAATAATAATAATGATAAGAGCTGAAGAATGATTCTGACCTAGCGACCACTGGTGACCCACTGTCAAGACCTAACGCACACGCACACACATCTCACTGGAAAGGGTCAAGACATTGGTCACATCTATCACATCACATGATCACCACCATGACGGAGGAAGTGTACTGAGCGATGGGAAAAAGTGCAAACCGGTTGGTTGCCCATCATGGGTTCCCACAGAGAGTTTTAGGGTTTTTTTTGTTAAATGTTTGGTCATTCACCGCCAGATGTGCCTATCCACCACCATGCTAATTTGAATAAAGGAAGTGTGTGTTTTTCTGTCTTCGGTGCTGCCACATCCCTTTTGCTGTTATGTCTAATTTTTTGGTCTGTTTTTGTTGTAGAAACGGGGCTTTTGTTGTTGAACACGCAAGTTACGACATGTACTGTGTGGAGACAGGTGTTCCAGCCCTATCTTTTGCTCAGCATTCTGTTGAACTTTGACCTTGAGGCTCAATGAAACCCCTCCTAGCCAGCAGTGTCATGAGACACACATTTTTTTTAATACGATTTTTAGACCGTACATAAAGGTTTATAGTTTCTGGGTGATGCTAAATAAGTGTGCTGATATGGCATGCAGCTGTGCGTGTCAACATCTTCTTTCTGTATCCATCTATGTTTGTTTGTTTTTTTTCAAAATGAGCATAACCGCTCTGCCTACATTCTTCAGTTCAGTGACAAAACATAGGCCTCTCCTTGTGTATTTTATGACATCAATATGTGTGTGTCCACAGGTGAGATATCCCTCCGCAAGTTGTTAGGCAAGGTGGTGGACTTCAACAGCACCGCCCAGTGTCCGGGCAGCACAAACAGCATCCAGAGCAGCATCAGCTTCCAGTGCGGCAAGACGATGGTGAGGGACACACACACACACACACACACACACACACACACACACACACACACACACACACACACACACACACACACACA
>JAOPUH010000090.1:7471753-7482093 GCA_027123175.1 Urophycis cirrata | reverse complement strand
GATCAACCTTTTATTTTTTAACTGATATTATTCAAGAGTTATTTAATGTGGGGGTTGATGGGAAATCATAGAAACAGATGAATGCCATGCAATAATATTCAGGGCTACAATGTGATACAGGGTTTTGAATTGTGTGAATGTCAGCCTTTTTCAAACAGTGGTCATTGGAATTCTCCATTTACAACTTTGACTTCATTAACGCTCTAGAGGTGTGTGTGCACGGAAACGCACCCTTTCTTCCAAGTAAAATTGTTGCTGCTGTAATGCCAAGACTTTTGAGTATTTGGTGCCACCTGCTGGTCATTAACTGAAAACCTTACAGTTGTCAATACGCAACTGCCAGCTGCTACCCAGAAAGACAGTAGACTTACACATCTCGAAATTAACAGTTCAATCACACGCTGTCTTTTTATGCAATTTGTGACATTGGTTGCAGGTATAGTTTTCAGCATTTCAGTTTGTAGTGTAAAAGCTCCAACATCCTGTCAACTTTCTGGATGTTGGAGCTGTAAATTCCAGTATCCAAGTGTCAAATCCCAAGCATTGAGCTTTCCCAAAAAAACATGTTGCTGTTAATATAACAGGACGGAGTGATCATTGCTGATTAATAACATTAACAAGGGGACTTAGGTCTGGTGAGTATTTTCTTTTCTATATTCAGATATATGTATGTGAAACTTGTATGCGATTTCACATACACCTCTGTAAAGACGACTGGCTTAAACGATGTCTTTGCCAATTTGAATCTCCTCTACACATTAAAGCAATGCATTTGAATTCTGGTGTTGATTTTGTTTGCATAAAGTTACTCAATAGACAGTGGTTATGGTTTTAAAACTATGTTTGTCAGTGTGTATATATTGTACTATATATCTACTATGTGTATATATATATATATATATATATATATATATATTGTGTATATACTGTGTATGTAGACATGCTTGTGTGTGTATACATAGCTCTTGGATTTGTATTGGCTTTAAGATGAACTTTAATGGTTGCATTTGTACAGCACCAAATTCTTGAATAGTAATTTTCTCATGATTCCCCAGTTCATCACAGAGATAACTATTACCCCCTGCCTCTATGATTATGCCAAACAGCCTACAAAGTCATTATCCACTAACCTGTATTTAAGTAGAGTCGGCATGCCTAGGATAAGGCTACTCCCAAAAGTGTGGTTTCTTTGAAAGTGGATTTGTATGTACACAGCAAGCTCACTCATGAATGTCTCAATCATGGTCCGGCGTTATGAAAGAACTAGTCAATTGTGTGTCAATCACATCACATTGAAAACATTGGGGATGTTATTTATATACCACATACCATATATGATTGGTTTATATATATAATATTTATTTTCTTAAATTTATTTAATTTCTGTGTGTGTGTGTGTCTATATATATATATATATATATATGAAGAAAAAAAAGTAACACCTAACGAGAAATGATCACACCGCGAGACAAGGAGACCACTGCTTCCTGTTCCCCGAGTCTCTCGTGCCTTTCTTAAAAAGACAGTACTTGATTTAGACGAATGAATTAAACTTCCCGTTTACTATTGCATAATGGATGACCATTGATATATTGAACACCGTGAATTTGACTCTCATCATGTTGTCAATTCGCGTGGCAATGTGTCACAGCATAGTTAGAAGCAAAAAACAAAACTCCAAGCAGAGCCTCTTGGGTTAATTTGTGCTTTATTATGGCAACAAAACAACAGAAATATAGATACATGCATTGTTGTCATAGAAACAGGGTTGCAGTGGCTTCATTAGGGATGTGGGCAATCCAAATCTGAGGTAGAATGGGAATAGGAAACAGTAATCTCTGGGATATATAGCAAAAAAAGTACATTTACATTAACCAAAAAGAAGTATACTTCTCCAAAAAAAACCTGTCCATTAATAATAAAACGATACATCAATCCATAGCTCGTAATTTAATCCAGGAACGAAAAAAGAGGAAGGAACACGTTGACGACCGTTTTAAACATTCTTACTTAAGTCTTTACACGGCTGACACAATCCCAGTGTTCTGCAAAATAATGAACCGAAACAAATCGTGTGTGTGCTATGTGTGTGTTGGTGTCTCCAATAAAATATCTTCCTCATAGTTCTCTCTCGCCACTGGCTGGTTGGCAGTTTCTCATCAAAATGTATGTACAGGCTCCGCGTATAGCTCAAAAAATTATTGTAATCGGTTGATTGTTTATGGCATGTTAACAACGTACATACAAAAAATATCACTCCATTATAAGAATTTAGAATACTGCCATACCTTTTTTTTTCTTCTTTTTTTTAATTTTTTTTTTTACATTTGAACAAACACATTTACATTCTTAAAAGACTTCCAAGTGTGAGCGCTTGTTGCTTGTATTTCCTATTGGCATGAAAGCACCTGTCCTGTCCATTGTTGTAAAACCAAAAGCATGTATCGATAAGCCATGATTACTATACGCCTATGATACTGCAATATAACTCCTTATTACCAGGCACCTTGATACTAATTCATTAAAAAACAAAAGTTCAGGGCACGATCACACTTTGAAGCGGCCGGGCTAACACATGCCAAGTCGCTTCCTGTATACCAATTATCAATTATAACAAAACCAAACCAAAAAAGAGCAAAGGCTCTTTCAGTTCAACAGAGTTCCGTACAACTGGGCCTTGGTCAGACTGTCTTTCCTGGAGAGTCCCAGGGTACCAAATTTTTGGCTGTAAGGGGGAAGAGGCGGCGGCGGGGGCGGCGGTGACGTCTGGCTCCCCTGCGGCGGGAGGCTGTGCTGCATCTCCACCTGATAGTGCTGCAGCTCGGCCGCCTGCATCTCCAGCGCGCCCCTCTGGTTCAGGGACTCGCTGGAGCTGTTGGGGCTGGCCGGCGCGTACTCCTGCCCGGCCCCCAACGGCCCCGCCCCGGCCACGCTGCCCTCCGGGTCCTTGGAGCTCCCTGAGTGGTAGAGGCTGTTCTCCGACTCCTGGCTGTCCTCTTTGGCGCGGTACAGGTGCGCCTGCGCGCTGTGACACTGCCGGCCCATCATCCCGGGGCCGCGCTCCGAGCCGGGGCTGCTGCCGCTGCCGCCGCCGCCCCACACCGAGTCCGCCCCGGCCCCCTGGTGGGGGTAGTAGTCGGCCCCCTCCTGGAAGCTGCTGTAGAGCGGGCCCAGGCGGATCTTGGAGGGTCGCACCGAGAAGTGCTGCTCGGAGAAGCTGTACGGGGAGGCCCGGCCGGGGCTGCGGTACGTTTGGGCGCTCAGGTCCTCCACGCTCAGCTGCCGCCACCGGCCGATCAGCTCCTCTTCCTCCTCCTCCTCGTCCTCCTCCTCCCCCGGCGCCAGGGCGCTGCCGCGCCGGCTGTCCCCGTAGGCCACGCTGGGCGAGGAGGAGGGCGGCAGGGGCTCGTAGGGCTCGCTGAAGCAGGAGGACATGGTGCGGCTGTAGACGGGCGAGCTGCCGTTCTGGTGGTGGTGGTGGTGCTGGTGCTGGTGGTGGCTCAGCTCCGCCTGCTGGAAGGGGTGGGCACCGATGGAGAAGGCCCCGGGGCTGTCACGCTCCCAGGAGGAGTTGCTCTTGCGCTCGTAGTCCCCGGCGTCCCGCCACTCCATGTAGAGGGAGTGGTGGCGGGGGGAGGACCCGCCGCTGCTGGGCGGGCCCTCGCCCTTGTCCTCCGAGCCCGCCCCGCTGAAGCTGGAGTAGGTGCTGGAGCCCGGGAACTTCCCCGGGAAGTGCTCCTGGGAGAAGCCGGGCCCCAGCGCCGCCGGGGCCTCCTCCGGGTTGCTGTCCATGGAGTTCTGGGGCCCGTAGAGCAGCTTCCGCTGGCCGTGGAGGTCCATGCTGGGCCTCCGCTCCCGGTGCCTGTCGTCCGGGCAGTACAGCGCCGTGTCGCTGCTGTACAGGTCCGTTTTGTAGGCGGCGCGGAGGCCGAAACCCAGGCCCAGCACTTGGCCGGAGCGGGGGCGGTCCACCCTGCCCATGGTGTCCAGGAGGAAGCCGCGGTCCTGGGGCGGCGGGCTAGGCGAGCGGGAGGCCTGGCTGCTGCTGCAGGCCTCGTCAGGCTTCTCCAGCGCTTCGGCGATGACGGAGCCGGGGACGGAGTCGGCGTAGGAGGGGTGGCAGAGGGGAGACTCCTCCAGGTGCAGGGTCACCCGCTGCTGAAGGTCTGCAGGCAGCTGGGAGGAGAGAGAACAGGGAGACGACAACAAACAGGACGGCAGATGTTAAAGGAGTGATGGAAGCCCAAAACATGTCAGCGTTCAGGACAAACCTGGTAATGAATCGCATACCTCCGCGGGAGAAATCTAAACTTGGTAGGGAATTTGACAATTTGACATGAACATTTCCCAGCTGGAAACTCAGCTGTTGCCCCCCCTGTGCATTCTGTCACCATGTTCCCCCCAAAATCTTTTTTTTTTTTTCTTTTTTTTTTGCATCTTTGCAGAATTGTGAGTAGGAAACGGAGACAGAGAATTTTCATCATACATTACGGAAGGAGCAGAACAACTGTTCTGTCACTGTATCAGCATAGATGTCTGGTAATCCTGCCGGGCTTCAGGAATGATGCACACGGTTTGTACCACTTGGAACAGATTCAGCAGTGTTTCTGGTCTAGTGCACTGCTGGATAATGTGAATGCATAAGCCATGCTCAGCAGATTGCATGTATAATATACAAGATAATACTTTTTTTATGTATAGCTTGTGGCATATATACTTCTTCCACCACACCTGAAGATGATAATTTATACATGAATTAATTAATTAACGATTCTACTTTATTTAGCAACGTGTTCATTAATTTATTAGGCCGTTTGGTGTTATTTATTGCACAGTGTGATTTGTGGGATATTGATTCACGGGGTTGCAATCAATACAGCGGTGACATTTTTTACATTGCAAAAAAAAAAAAAAAAAAGGGCCAGCATTCAAACTGCCAATAAGAAAGTGAACACTGAGCCAAACCCCATAGTTCAGGATGAAGGGGCGTTGTAAAACCCACAGCCGAACAGACATTTCATCTCTCCAGTCCATACCCACCGCAACGATAGCCCTATGCGTGCGCCGTCCTCTGTGTCTGCTTCTCCATAGCAACAAGCTTTTAGGCCGACTGCAGCACACAGCCAACACGGATCTGGCTGGCAGGGAGATGCAAGCTAATTATAACTTTTGGAGAAACAGGAGCCGTGCCAATTTCTGGGACACTGAATGGATAATTATTCATAACAGTTTACAACTTTGAACGCGCTAAACGTCGGGAGATGGCTGTCCACACGTTTTTTTTTCAGCGTCGCCTATTGTTTCACATGTGAGCCGACTGAGCTTTCATGTGCTGCTCAGACATCGGAGCCTATAATTAAACACCCACTTCTCACGCTTTAATACGGCGGAGGGAGAAATAAAAAAAAACACAACACAAAACACACACCAGGAAATGGGCTTCAGGGTCAGAGTCGCCGTGCATTCGTAACATAGCGTTCATAACATTTGATGCACGGTTGATGCACTTTTTTGATGCACTTTCAGGTAACATGTTATAATGGCGTTCAGTCAGGTACTTATAAGCATTTTGTTAATGATGAATAGTCATCAACACAAAACAATTATATACATTTGCAGATGATTCATAAGGGCTACATTAAAGGGCCCATATTTTACCACCAGGTGTGATGTTGATATGCCATGTCAAAATCTACCCTACAGTGACATCACAGCCTCCACCCGGATGTATGATGGATAGATCAGCCTGATCCATAGGTAGAGTCCACCGGATGGGCTGGTAGGCTGAGCACTGATCACCCACCTGCAAACGTATATATTTTTTTTAATTTGTTTTTTTGTTAACGATTAGTTCATCTTTTAGTAAAGGCTTATTAACGACTTATGACGCTATCGCCAAGTGTCCCCCACTTCCACGGGTCTTCCCCAGGGGGCTCACTGTCATTGGACATAACAGAGAGCACACGTGGACCGCGCTGCATTGCCTTCGCTTTGGCAGGGCGCCTGTTTGTTTGTCACGATGCCGCGGCGGCGAGCGTATACATATGCATCCGCCCGCTCTGTGCACTTCTACTGCTGCTGTGCGCCGCGGCTGCTTCTTGTGCGCCGCAGCCGCGCTTGATCGGCTTTCAAGAGCCTTGTGCAATCGATCGCATTGCCGCTCACATTGATATTTCCAGTCAGCCATACGGGCAGAAACCGTGGGCCGCCGCCATGCTTTCAGAGCGCATGGAACTCGGACCCAGATTACAAAAATGTGCTGCGCGCGGGGTCCGGAGCTGGACGGGCACGACGCAAAATGGCAACAAACACATGCACGCACGCACGCACGCACGCACGCACAAACACACACACACACACACACACACACACACACACACACACACACACACACACACACACACCATTGCGTAAGTGTAATGTGTATTTGTATTTGTATTGCATTTGTGTATTTGTATTGAACTTGTGTATTTGTATTGAACTTGTGTATTTGTATGTTTGTATTTGTATTGAATTTCTGTATTTGTATATTGGTACATTTGTGTATTTTGTATATTTGTATCTCACACACATGGAACCTCATCACAGCGGGCCGAGCATGGCAACACACAGGCGTAGCTCACAACACTGATTATTCTGGTGCTCCAGTACAGAAGGCTGGGGTCCTGACAGGGAGCGTCATGAAACCTGAGCCTGTAAGTCACGTGACAAGATGCGCCCGTGGTTATCCTGCCCATTAACACAACATGTGGAAAAGGGACCAACCGTCTGAGCCATGCTTGTGTGTGTACTACTGTATGTGCTGTTTGATTAAATGAGTATCGCTCTCCATGCAATTTGAATCACCTATGTTGCTTGTTTTTGTTACACTGCTGTGGAATAAAAACATTAAAAAAAAACAAAAACAAAAAAAAAACGAAGTCATCTCAAAAGGTCTCACTTCCCGGCAGAAAAATTACTCGGCGCCTTCCGAGGCTTTTATTTTCTTTTTTTCTTCGTAATATAAGGGGTTTTACAGCCCGGGAAGCAGACGCATCTGCGAGCTCATGTTTTATTTGCTCTGGCAAACGGCGTCTGGCTCCCCTCCCTGCTCAGGCAGGACTCCAGCAGACCTGGCCCGGGTCGGCCCGATCACAAGCGTTTATCTCTTGTGGTTCTGATACAATGGCGCCCGGTGGGAGCGCCGGCCGGGCCTTTTCATAAACAGATGTGTCAACGCGTGTCCAAGCGGCCCATTGTTCAGCGGGGGTCTCACCGGTTGGCGTCCAGAGGCATTTGGGTCTGCGCCCGTCGATAACGGCCCCCCTGGGAAAATCTAAAAAAAAAAAAAAAATCCGCCAGACTGAATAGGCGTTTGTGAATGGGCACGGCGGTGGTTTTAGTGGTTGTTTTTGTACACACCGGGTTTGGTTTGTACCGAACGACCTGAAGACAGCCAGCTGTTCCTCTCAGTTCCCTCCGGCTGATCGACGGTGCCACGCCGTCCGAGACAAAGACCTCTTGCGGAGGTGTGGACTCGAGTCACATGACTTGGACTCAAGTCAGACTCGAGTCATCAATTTGATGACTCTGGACTCGACTTGACAAAACGTAAATAGACTTGCAACTCGACTTGGACTTTGACATCAGTAACTCGAGACTTCACTTGGACTTGAGCTTTTTGGCTTGAAAAGATTTGCTACTTTCCCCAAAACCCAAAGTTTAAACTTTGTTGACATGGACCGCTCTATCTTTCTCTGTGTATATGTGTGCATCTGTGTGTGTGTGTGCTGTCGGCATGACATCCAATCAAATTAGATCCACATTGTTTTGATCCGACAGCATCCATCCAATCATATTGCAGGACTACCAATGAAGAGGAACTGTCAAACCGCTCGCCAATTGGCAAAAATGATACCAAAGATAGTTCAGGTATAACTAGAACTCGAAAGGACTCGAAACTCAAACTGTAGGACTTGGGGCTTGATTTGAGACTTGTCGGTCTTGGCTTGGGTCTTGACTCTGGACTCGAGGGAAAATACTTGAGACATACTTGTGACTTGCAAAACAATGACGTGGTCCCACCTCTGATCTTGTGTACAAAAGTCTGACAGTCCTTTTGTTGTCTGACAGTCCTCTGTTATAAAATATATAGATTTTTTTTTTACTAGAGTCCAGTGAGCAATGCTGACAGAACATTCCCAATGCTGAGATTTCATTGCATAATAATAATTAACACTCAAATAAAAATGCTATTACGCACACGGTAATTCCGTTAGACTTTTTCTGCGACAAGGACTCGCTCATGGGAGAGAGAGGCGATCCAAAGGGCTTGAAAGGACATTCCACAGTGCGGTGCTTTTGCGTGGGCTCACCTCAGACAGCTGGGCCCGGTACACCGACTTGTTGCACTGGAGCAGCTGGGCGGCCAGGTTGCAGTCCTTCCTGTACAGCTCCTGAGGAAGCACAGGGCCGTGTGAAGAGGCCGCAGCCGGGCCACTTACCGTGGAGGAACGCACTGAGGCATTTATGAATGCTTTGTATTGAATAATAAGGAGGGGACGCTTTCACTTCCACAGCCTATAATGAATATATTCTACTATATCTATTGTGTGTGGATGTGTGTGAATATATATAACATATAATAAAATGAATTAAAATGAGATGATAATATCACAAACATTATCGCAATAACTTGACATTCTGAAATGGCCTCTTTATTGTCTATGGCTGTCAGTGCTTTAATTGTTCTTTAAAAAGCAGTGACATTTGCGGAGAAACAACCAAACTTTTGGATTTCAACCTGGAACCGCACACAGTGTATAACAAGCAAACACACAGAAAAAGTTACCCCCTTTCTCCATCATTTCAAAATCCCACGGCCCACAATGTGGTTTGTTTCCCTCCCAATAACACACAAGAAGCTTGTTAGCTAGCTTTAGCAACAGGTCTGCAGCTAGCCTGGTGGATGACTCCGGTCATGCACAATGAGTGCACGGGCAGAGTGCACGGGCAGAGTGCACCACGGGTAAGCAATCCAATCATTACAGGCCTGCAAAAGCCACAGGATTTAGATGTATTGATTGCTGCCAGGATGCAAAGTGAATTTCAACAAATATGACATGTAAATGCTTCTAAAACAAATTGCCAACCCTACTTTAAAATCAAGGCGCTATCATCATCTAACAGCGAATTAAATAATCCCTCTCCCCCCCCCACCTCCCAATTATAGCAATTTTGTGGGTAGAAACTAAGTGCAAATAAACCTTGTAAACTTGCAGCATAAACAAATGAACAAACATGTGCAACAAGGAATCAAAGAAGGAAAAGATGGCGAATGCTCACGTTGTCCTCCTGCAGCTTCTCTATGGTGAGCTTGGCTTCGATCAGGTGGTTGTTGAGGACGATGATCTCCCTGCTCAGAGCCCGCTTCTCATCGTCATGGTGCTGGGTCTGGGGGGGGGGGGGGAATTTGGTTACTACGGCGTCCACCCTTCTGCCGCGTCTTGAAAAGTACTATAGGGGCTCGTCACTGTGGATTGTGACGTCGAGACGTCGCGATGGCCGCCAGTGACAGAACAGCCTCCATTTTGGAAGTAAAGGAGCATAAGCATGTGAATGGTAGCAACAGTGTTTTGGTCATGGTTCAGAAATTCATCATGAAATCAGTTGTCATTATGTGGCTGACATTGATGTGTTTGAAACTGCCGCAGTGTTTCCCATGGGAGACGTGGCCAAACAAAGTTTTGATGAGCCTAGGATACGGTGTATTTACGTTTATTTAGGATTTTTTAACGAAAAACAACAAAAACTAAAAAAATCCCGCGATGTATTCTGATGTACTATACGATGGCAAGGAGTGACTCATGGGTTACTTATTTAACGCTGTGCGCTGAGAGTGTGATGTGTTGCCACGGTGTTGGAGTGTTGCAATGCTTTTTTTGTGGTTGCACACCGTACCCATTACTGTTTATTAGGCTAATTGCTAGTGATGATATGAGAGACAAATAGTACAGCCAAACTAATGAGCCAAAATGAATACACATTATACGAATGCAATGCTTGAAAAAACGGCAAATAAAATAACTTCCATTCTATGAATCGCAATCACTAAGCATGGGAGCATAGCTGCAATCTAAAAAAAATCTAACAATTAATCAAGGCTATTAGCACCACTGAAAAATAACAATAAGTTGCCTAAAAAAAAGGCTAATTCAGGCTCTGCCGTCACCAGTGACTGTACAGAAACAAACCCATTCGGGGAACAAACCCGTCTGGCTCTGCAACATCTGGCTGTGCTCCGTCTGGCCGTGCTATGTCTGGCCGTGCTACGTCTGTCTGTGCTACATCTGTCTGTACTA
>JAOPUH010000090.1:7377595-7390438 GCA_027123175.1 Urophycis cirrata | reverse complement strand
TCTTGCACCAATTGCACCAAGTCAAATTCCTTGTAGGTGCAAACCTACTTGGCAATAAACTTGTTTCTGATTCTGATACATATACTTGGAATGTGAATATTACTACATGCTATCAAATAGGATAGTCTGTGTTTTATCACTTTGTTAGTTGTATCAATTATCCCAGAAATCTAAGCCTTGCAGAAGCTCATTTAACGAAGCCTTGGCGGCCCCCATTGGACGTCATGTCATCTTCTACCTTCTCAACATGGTGCGCCCTATCTTCTGCTGCTGCTGCAGAGGAACAGGCCAGCACTGTTCAAGGGGTTTCCACGAGGTGGGGGAACGGAAGGCCTTTGAATGTCGGTGCTCGTCTCGACAGCCAGACCCGGGTGCAACTCATTCGCGCTGGATGTGCCAGGTAAGCATGCGTTTTATGTGGTTGTGGTTGCATCAATAGACTTCTATTAAGGGCATCAAGATGACATAAACCGGAGGGCGTCGGCTGGGTGGACACATGGGTCTGTATTGGATAATATACTGGCAGGTAACGGTAAGTGGAAATACTATTCATCTGTTGTAGTTTCAACAAAAAAACATTTAAGAATTATAAGGGTGATGCAACATGTGGCAGATTGGGTTGACAGATTGTCATTTGTGCAAGTTCAAGACAGGCTTTTCTGCGGAGATCCATCCATGATTTGTATTATGGGATATAAATATATTTTCCCAACTTCTATTGAAATAAATGACTTCAACTTATCATAAAAAGGGATCCATATGAATGGTTCCTGGTGACCTACAGGCAGCCACTAGATGAATTGTTCAGATTAAAATTCTATGATAGATATGTTGCCCATCGCTGCCAACTGGCAATAGTTGTAGCGCACACTCATAGCCTGCTCACAGACCACTCTGATTGGCTATTCAGTCTCTCTCGTTAGTTCCCTACATATGCACTGCTCGGCTCACTCTGCTATGTAGATTAAGCCAATGTGCAAATGAACATGTGTCCAGACTGAATATGTAGATTTGAATTGCAAACGCCTTGATGAATTTTTAATCTTTGGAATATCTTGCATGCATTACCATTGCAATATCCCTGTGGTTGAATTTCAAGCACATATTTCCCTTAATTTCTGATGTTCTCAACACTGTTCTGCTGCAATTTACTGTACATGTTACCAAAAGTGTTTCTGTAGTTTTTGCATGAATTGTATTGCCAAAATGTTTGTTATTGAGTTAGCGTGCACTGAAAAAACCGCCACTGTTCTCCAGGTTATGTAGTGATGGGGAAGTCATCCAGTTGTTCTACACCACAGACAACTCGAGAGTATACCACAAAGATGAGCTCAAGAGTTTTGAAATCAAAACGGAGGTGAGTTAACCTTCGACCCCCGGCTGGTTTTTGGAGTCTTGTATGGCTTGGGACACAACCTAATGGCCATTATCCCCCCTCCCAGTATGCAGATGCCATCGAGTTCCTGATCCACTCGTACCCCAAGTTTGTGTCGGTGCAGAGTGTTCCGTGTGACTCGGCCGAGGAAAAGGTATGCTTTGACACGTTCTTACCTCCACGGGTATGTTTGTGGATAATATCTCATTTCCACAGCAGCACGGAAATGTGTTCCCAACGAGAAAATCATCCCACATATTTGTTCCACCGACAATGGTGGGAATCCATTTTCAAACCAAAGCTAATTTTATTCGCTGTGAACATGATGCAATTACTTTTTGGGGTTAGTTTGTCTTGCCTAACTGATGAGCTGTAGCCTGAAAATGTAGGTTTTTGAACAGGAGTCCGTTGACTGCACAGGAAACGTCTAACAAAAATCAGTCCTAATCAAAAATTGTCAAAGACCACCATGTTTTTGTTTATCCAAGTCAAGTTATCTTGGCAAGATGCTCAGGTTAAATAGCAGGTGGGGTAGTTGTACTAGATACTTTGTGTTTTATGAATGCATTCTTGTGAAACTGACCTGATGGAAACCCCATCTTTTTTCCCCCCTCCCTACCAGATTGCTTTGGCTGAGCTGCTGTTTGAGAAAGGGATTATCCGCACTGCAGAGCCTCTGTAGTGTTGGACACGTTTCCCACAGTTCTGGCGTCCAACACAATTGGACTGGATTCCAGTTTCGGCATTTGAACCTATATAAATAAATCTGGGATACAAAACATCTCTGGCAACGATCAATCTCTCCGCTATACGGCAATAGACGTAAAATCACAATGTCTAATTAATGCTCTGCTACTATGAAAGGATGGGAAGGATTCTTGTCATGTGAAATGCAACAAAACCTTGGATGAAAAAAAAAAAGGAATAAATGAACATTTTCCTAGAGAAATGTACATGTTTATTATTGGTAGATGCAACTGAAAAGAACACAGACGTATTTTAAATTAACCATTCTGACGGTTATCCCCCAATCAAACGACAGATGGTGCTCAACAACAGCATGGCCAGAGGTGGGCTGGTTCTCCTACTTCCAGGTGTGCTCCTCTCCAGGCTTCAGTTCCCTAGAGACACAGGGATGAGTCAGCAACATTATACACAGTTTAGGATAACATTCATGCAAATGCATTTGCTATTCACACAGAATGGGGCCGCTAATAAACTATTAACACTTGACACGTTGCCTAGCACCAAGGTGGCATCCTCATAAAAGCCCAGACAACATGTTCAGTAAAGATGTTAAAAACAGAGTCAAACAGAATCATTTTACAATAAAATGTGACAATCACCAAGATTTCCTTTTTGTTCTCTTTGGCTATAACGGAAACCCAGTTTGTCACATTCACAATCCTGCAAGGGCTCAACACATCACCACTGTGTTGCCTGGTTTGGCAAGACCCAGGGTAAATTGCTACTTAAATCCAGATGTAAATAAGCCATGCTTTTTGTTGAACTCAACCCTCTCACTGTGTAGGCACATTACGAAACTGGGTAATTGGCAAGCCATTGACATCCGACAACGGTGATTAGAGTGGGTGGACAGAGCGGGTCGTCCACCAACCGTAGGGTCGGCAGTTCGATCCCATCCAACTGTCCACATGTCGAAGTGTCCTTGAGCAAGACACTGAACCCCAACTTGCTCCCCGGGCTGCTGAACATAGCAGCCCACTGCTCCTATGTACCATAGGATGGGTCAAATGCAGAGAACAAATTTCGTTCCCATATCTAGAAAATAGTGGGAATCACTAAAATCTAATCCAGTGATTCGTAACTCCCATAGCAATACATTGGTTTTGTCCAACCCAGGTAAGCACATATATGAACTGCTGTGGCACAAGTTTTGATTCTGTGCCATGATAGCGGCTGCTGTTATAGGCAATCTGATCATTGGGTGCAGAGCAACATTTCAGTAAGTTGTGAGGGTATGTGTGGGAGGGTGTGCTTTTTCAACTGACTGGAAGGCAACATGAGCATTTTGTTTACATGCAACTGCGCATGCTCACAGACTTGGAAGAGCTGGAGACAGACAAGCAGTTAAGAGTTATTGAATGTCAAATGTCCTGGTCCTGTAAACACAGAATTGAAAACAAAATGTATTTGTTTTCGTTTGTGGGCACTATTGGAGAAAACTATATAGCCATGGCAGTCCATGTGCCCTTACCTTTGTTGGACAAACAGACAGTGCTATGGGAGCTGCTAAACACTGGTTTTACCTATTTAAAAACAGGCAATGTTTAATAAGCAAGTTTTACTGACAACACCTACAATTTGAGGATGGAGTGTTCAAGTAACAAGAAACAAGTGACGGCGGTTCTCATCACTACAGCATGCAGATATAAAGAGGACGACCCGATCTTTCGCTCGCTTGTTACTTACACACTTCAATGATTTGAGGTTGTTTTGTTGTTATATGCAAAGGGCATTCAGGGCACATTGCGGTGATGGACCTATGGTTTTCCTTACCTGCCGTACAGAGCACTCCTGTTTCTGAAAGCGGTCAGCTTCTGGTCCTGGTTTTTATCCATGTACCATCCGATCACAAAGCCAAAGGGTACCAATACGTTCACCCAATGCTCTCGTGCAAATGACACAAAGTTCACCATGGTGTCTGCAAATTAAGCAAATAGGTCAATTGGTGTCTTGGCTTTCTGCTATCCAGCCGATATCAATTATTTTTGCTGCAATCAACACAAACACAAATGGGTACGATACATCGAACTAGCACCTACACAGGGATCGACCCGTACCAGTACTTTATCAAGCATGGTAATACATAATTGTTATAATTGATTCTACACCGGTTCACCAAGGCGAATGTCAACTGGAGATACAAGCCACCTGTATTAAGAAACTAGCATTAGCTGTCTCAGTGCTTAGCATAACAAAATGTCAGGTTGTTTTAATTTATACGTGTAAGATTATACTGATGTCGTCATGAAAACTATCGTACGTCTACAATAAATGCAGCAGAATGTAAGAGAGGCGTTATGGAATATAAAATAATGTTACCTTGTCCTCTGTTTAACCGACCAGCTGCCTTTAGCTTCACACTGGCAACGCTAAGGACATTGGACCCTACCAACTGGGGAAATCTGGAGTAGTTTTTTGACAGGACGACACATAGATTTTCATTATTGGTTGCTCTAAATAAGAAACCATATCACCTGCCGAACATTCTAAATGTCTTTATTAAACGTTTTTTAATAGTAACGCTATAAATAGTGATGCATGGGCTCCGACGCAAGATGTGTATATATTACCTCAGCCCTCCTTTTTCTTTTGATGGTGCGCTCCCTTGACCCTTGACACGTGACCATGCAGCGGCAAAGTGTGTCCGTCTGATTGGAAAAAAGTGTTTTCACAAATGCTAGTCAACATGTCGTAATATTGTAATTACGGTCTGCTGGTATTATTTTTCCTATATCAGAAAATCTGTTCACTTGTATTATTTCACAACCAATGGTATGTTTTACTCACTTTTGTCAAACAAATGAATTCACCCCCCCTGTTAGTTATAGCTGCCATGCTAACAACCGGCTATTGTGATTGAACACAATGATGTAAATGTCTACATAGCTAAATTCTGCGAGTTCCCTATTTCTCATATTTCTATTTTTTACGTGTGTTGCATTTGCTTTACGAACTTTGACTCCCGGATTTGTATTCTAGACCTTTATTACGTCGTGTTTGCTGGCCTGTCTATCTGTGCACGATGTGAACACATCCCATTCAGTGTTCCCAGACAGATCAGATTTATATGCTTGTTTTACATGTGTACATGAACACTAAATACGTGCTATTGCATTTAAGGATATCGTTCTCAGTTGCTTACCTCTACCCTTTTCCTCCATAGCTGCAACTTGATAGCTGAGAAAGATGACATCCATTATCAAGTTGACAGCCGTGTCGGGTGTGCAGGAGGAGTCGGCCCTGTGCTACCTGCTTCAGGTCGATGAATTCCGCTTCCTCCTCGACTGCGGTTGGGATGAAAGTTTTTCAATGGATATCATAGATGCAATGAAACGGTAACTACGTCCGTGGTATAGACCCCCATCACTGTTTCGTTGTTGTTTTGGGATGTAGTAGTGACATCAGTGATTTTGTGGTCCATCAGGTATGTTCACCAGGTAGATGCTGTGCTACTCTCCCACCCTGATCCCCTGCACCTTGGTGCCTTGCCCTATGCTGTCGGGAAGCTGGGTTTAAACTGCACCATCTACGCCACGATACCTGTGTACAAGATGGGCCAAATGTTTATGTACGATCTATTTCAGGTGAGGAGGAGTTAAATGTTTTTGCATTGCAAGTTGTCTCTCTCACGTATGGTTTGGTTGCATGTTAATCCAGTTTCTCCTCAAAATGCTCACTTTTTCTCGCAGTCTCGGAACAACAGCGAGGACTTTAATCTGTTCACGCTCGACGACGTAGACAGCGCCTTTGACAAAATTCAGCAGTTGAAATACTCCCAGATTGTCAATTTAAAAGGTCAGTGTATCACGACAATGCAATGTAGATCAGGTCAACTAGACCTTTGAGAACGTGATCGAATGAGTGTGGCAGCGCACCTAGCTGTGCTCAAATAAAAATTGGTGACATAGATACATGTTAACACTCCTAGCTTAAAAAGGGCGTGTGTAATTGGTGGACCTAGTTGCAAAAGTTGAAAGCACTGGCTAAAGTTGACAGTCGGACTCTACAACAGAAAGAGTCTCGGTGAGAGTCAGTAGTAAACTACTCTTTTTGTTTTTTACCGGGTATTGATCGAATCCCATGTATTTCTGTTTACAGTAGCTTGATTCTCAGTTTCCCTAAGATGCACATTACAAAAAAAGCTATCCATTTTGAGAGCTAATTGCCCCACAATATGACTAAATTTTGGTAATACACTTTATTTATTTAACCGTAGTAACCGTGGTATAATTACAACATTTCACCTGCTTGGGTGTTATTGCTTAATCCCGCGCCACAGACTGGTATTATGTACTCAGACTTTCCTGTACCTCGATAGGGAAAGGACACGGTCTGTCCATCACACCCCTTCCTGCCGGTCACATGATCGGCGGCACCATTTGGAAGATAGTCAAAGACGGAGAGGAGGAGATCGTCTACGCGGTGGACTTCAACCACAAGAGAGAGATGTAAACACCACCACGTCACCACCCAGCACCACTTCTGATGTGTCTCTTTCCCGTGTCAAAACTTGAGCTGTTCCCTTAACGTCCTCACCCTTTTGTGTCCTGTCACGGCCCCAGCCACCTGAACGGCTGCACGCTGGAGAGCGTGAGTCGCCCCTCCCTGCTCATCACGGACTCCTTCAACGCCTCGTACGTGCAGCCGCGCCGCAAACAGAGAGACGAGCAGCTCCTCAGTGAGTCAACGGAGGAGCGCGCGCACAGAGCACATACAGTCAGATCAGATCGTGTCACGTGTGTGCATCAGACATTTTGTGACGTACACACAGTTCTGAAACGTACCTTAAAAACATTGCCGTACTTTGTGCTCCTTTTAGTGTGGGGGGAAATACACAACATTTCTCATTCATCCTCACTCAACTGTTTAACACTACTGTTTGTCCTGTGTGTGCGATCAGCCAACGTGATGGAGACCCTCCGCGGCGACGGCAACGTCCTCATCGCCGCGGATACGGCCGGCCGGGTGCTGGAGCTGGCCCAGCTGCTGGACCAGATCTGGAGGACAAAGGATGCCGGGCTGGGCGTCTACTCGCTGGCGCTGCTCAACAACGTCAGCTACAACGTGGTGGAGTTCTCCAAGTCTCAGGTCTCCCATTTTCCCTGTTACGGATTATCACTGGTGTCATAGCGCCATCGCTCCACAGTGCATCCAGATACCAGGATCAGTCTGTTGTCGTATCAGTGAACTAGCTAGAAACTGTGCTTTTCATGTTTGACTATTGTTTAATCACTCTTTGTAATTTGGCACTTTGATCGCTCTTTGTAACTTGCCACTTAGCCAGAGATGTATACTAGCAATGGTTAATCTAGCAATTGAAATGCTTGAAACTTGCTCTGGTGACTTTCTTACTGTATTAGCAGCAATGAAATGTTTCACCCTGTTATGACAAATGTACTCTTTGTAAGTCGCTTTGGGTAAAAGCGTCTGCCCTAAATGTAAATGTAAATGAATTTTCTACAGTGCACGGGAAACCGTTGTCCATAATGACCAAGTCGTCATAATGACCAAGTCCTCCTTGTGGTGCTGACCCCGTCCCTCCCCGTGCCTCCAGGTGGAGTGGATGAGCGACAAGCTCATGCGATGCTTCGAGGACAAGAGGAACAACCCCTTCCAGTTCCGCCACCTGTCGCTGTGCCACAGCCTGGCGGACCTGGCGCGCGTCCCCAGCCCCAAGGTGGTGCTGTGCAGCCAGCCCGACCTGGAGTCGGGCTTCTCCCGGGAGCTTTTCATCCAGTGGTGCCGCGACGCCAAGAACTCTGTCATCCTGACGTACCGCACCACGCCCGGCACCCTGGCCCGCTACCTCATCGACAACCCCGGGGAGAGGATGCTGGACCTGGAGGTGGGGAAAGAGAGAGGAAATCTCTGTGTATATATTAGGCTATTAACACGCCCCGGTGGCTCTGTTGAGCTGAGTGGAATTGAGACTCACGTCATGCATTATCAGGCTATTTACTCTGAAAGTCCTTCACATGGGGCTACTGAATGTTTCAGCAAACAGGATTGCCATCGGCCATATTTCCCCTGCCTAATATTGTGCCTTTCTCGTCCGACGTTATTGCAACAGGTCAGAAAACGGGTGAAGCTGGAGGGCAAGGAACTGGACGACTTCCTTGAAAAGGAGAAAGTCAAGAAAGAGGCGGCCAAGAAGCTGGAGCAGGCCAAAGAGTATGTATCTGCATACAAACCATGCTCTGCGCACTTAATGGTGGCAGTGTATTCGCACGTTACGCACACCGTGTCTGCATAGGCGTGAACATCAAAGTGTTCCCCCTCAAACTCTCTGCTCTCACACAACGTGGCACAATGCCCTTACTTCACCTCACACAGTTGGCGGTATCCCACCCAGTGAATCGATTCAGAGTTAACCCCTTCCCGTCCGGTACGTGTGTCCATTTTGCGCAGGGTGGACGTGGACTCCAGCGACGAGAGCGACATGGAGGACGACCTGGACCAGCCGGCCGTGGTGAAGACCAAGCACCACGACCTGATGATGAAGGGCGAGGGCAGCCGCAAGGGCAGCTTCTTCAAGCAGGCCAAGAAGTCCTACCCCATGTTCCCCACGCACGAGGAGAGGATCAAGTGGGACGAGTACGGCGAGGTCATCAGGTGAGCCCGGGGGGGGGCGGGGCCTCCTCCACCATGGTGTGCCAATCACCGGGCACGCGTCTCGCTCTCGTCTCGCCAGTGCATATCGGACGACATCCCCTCACGCCCGCCTCTGTAAATGCAGCCCAGCGTGCGGAAGAGAATGGATAAGTGCCCCTGGGTTGCCAGCCAAGCTTTATATACAGTCTGCAATATCGGGGCAGTGTTTTGCACCCAGCAGCGCTGGCGCAGATACACACTGCACAATGCAACACATAGATATCAACTTATCACAGGCACCTCCAGCACATCCACCTCCATTGTTGGATTGTCATTGGAGAAATACTGTGGAAAAATGCTGACGCAATATAGTGTTCTGCTGTACTGGAGAAGAAGAAGAAGAAGAACAGGAAATGCATGATGTTACTGAAGGTGGCATTAGCTCATGAATGGCTTTAGACTTAATGTAGGCAGCACGGAGCGAAAAACATGACAAGTGACTTAATAATAGAAAGAACATATTTCATTGTGTAGAACAGAGGCAATGGTATTATGAAACCCAGACAGGGAAGGCTACAAATTGCAGACTGAAAACTGCATTTGTGCTAGCATTAATGTGGCCAAAGAAATGTGGCTGACACACACAGGTCGCTGGCCTGCTATTTGTCGGTGTATCACAGTGAAACCAGCAACCTCACAAGCCCACATCAGCGGCGCGCGCACGCACATCTGCACCGTTTGCACGTGCACCAACATCGTGCACGCATATACACCTCACACTCACCTCGGCACCTCTGGTGGAAAACATTTTTGGGGGGAAACACTGATCAGAGTGAATCATGATTCTGGATGGATCAATGGATCATCCCGTCAATTAACCGCCGTAACTCAACAGCCGTGTTTCTGTTTCTGCCCTCAAGGCCGGAAGACTTCCTCGTCCCCGAGCTGCAGGCCACGGAGGAGGAGAAGAGCAAGCTGGAGGCGGGCCTGTCCAACGGAGACGAGCCCATGGACCAGGACCTCTCCGTGGTGCCCACCAAGTGCACCTCCAGCGTGGAGAACATCGAGATCAGGTCAGCGATGCTCAGGGCTGGGTGAAGGCCACCTCAGTAAATCTTCTGCAGACTGATAAACTCCCTCCCCCCCTCCACCCACCAACCCCCAAGCTGCTTGAAATTCACCCACATAATTCACAAGAAGTCGGTTAGGTGACGGGAAGGTCACGCATTTTATTCCCCGCCTCGCCGGGGCGATGTGCAGGGAAAGGAAATGAGCCTGTCTCCTTCTGCAGTAAAGTACACCTGAGAGCACAAATACTTCTCTTGCAGCTGCTGCCCACCACTAATCCACTGCAGCTGCTTTTCTGGCCAGCAGTCAAGTTTATTTTTGTGCAGCCCGTTCTCACCAGGGGTCTCTCTTTGTTTGGCCCATTTGATGCATACGAGGGACCCTGCAGAAAGGGACCATATTTTATTGTATCGATTTGGAAAGTCCATGAAGTTGATAATGGGATTTGGGTCAAAGTTATGGACTACGGTCACGTAATAATGATGATGATAATGAGGATGGTGATGATGATTAATGAGCCGTGCCTCGCAGACAGTATCCTGGAAAGCTAAACTTAACCGCTATGATCGCCAGCCTTACGTTTTGGAAACGGTGAGGTAATTTACCATGCCGGAGACACAGGTGTGTCCCTTTTATGGAAACGCAGTCAGACTATCAACGCTCAATCATAGTTACGGTCATTTTTTTAGTAACAATCCAGACGCAGAGCTGCCAGTTCCGCCCAGGCCCGGGATCAGATAAGGTGGATTGAACTTTTTTTTTATGCGGGGACTGGCTGGTGTGATTACAGCATGAAATAGCCGCAAAAGAAATGTGTTCTCCGTGAGATAGCCTCCTACAGATTTTTCTTCCCACCATTAAACCACGATAATTCCTTCATGGCTCCTCCATCCACTAAACCCATCACACCCCGCCCCCCCTCCTCCTGACCAGGGCCAGGGTGACGTACATCGACTATGAGGGCCGTTCGGACGGCGACTCCATCAAGAAGATCATCAACCAGATGAAGCCCCGGCAGCTGGTGATCGTCCACGGGCCTCCGGACGCCAGCCTGGACCTGGCCGAGTCCTGCCGGGCCTCCAGCAAGGACATCAAGGTGTACACGCCCAAGCTGCAGGAGACGGTGGACGCCACCAGCGAGACCCACATCTACCAGGTCCGTGCCCGCGCCTCAGCCCCCCCCCCCCCTCCCCCCGGCTCCTTGGGGCCTCGGATTCAATGGTGATCGCGTCTTCCCGTTGGTCTTTTTTGGTCGTTGTTTGTTTGTCGTTGTTTCTTCCGGGAAAGCAAATTTAGTCGTGGCCATGAAGAATGGGTTTGCTCGTTCAGGGGCAGTTAAAGAAAAATGTGAAGATGAGGTAGATACCCACAGCGATTAGCGATTAACCCGTATACACGTCCATTCAGAGCTAGTGAGCGGAGCTGAGCGGTGCGAATATTCCGCTCCTCTCTCAGATGGCCGTTCTCTCGGCCGCTCCTCGCTCAAAATGGCGTCCGGCCGCTCCGCTCATTTTCGCTCCCCGCTCCACTTAAAAATCATGCCGCTCCACTGAAATCGCTCCACGCTCGCTCCAATTTAATAGAGGGAGAAATAATCTACTGCGAATCGGCACCTTAAACAGAAAACTTACATACTAAAGAACTAAGAGCAACGACAATATATTTCAGTCATAGAACATTTATTTTAAAAGATAGACAAGTGCAACAAGAAGAGACACATTTGGATTTGGGCATGCCTCAGACTCGTGATGTGAGCGGTATCGGAGAGGTATCGGAGCAAAATTGGAGCAGAACAGAGCAGCTGCTCCGGCGTCTAAAAAAAAAAACTGGGCGTGTCCCTGTTAGCCCGCCGACTGACTCCTCCCCCATCCCGGGGGCGGCGGCAGCAGCAGCTCAGTGGGTAGAGCGGGTGGACAGAGCGGGTCGTACCACTAACCGTAGGGGTCAGCGGTTCGATTCCCTTGATCCCCCCCCCCCCCACCTCCTCCAACTGTCCACATGTCGAACCCCACTGATGTACTGATCGTAAGTCGCTTTTGCTGAATGCCCCCCTTTGACCCTTTTACCCCCCCGGGGCGCGCGTACAGGTGCGGCTGAAGGACTCGCTGGTGAGCTCGCTGCAGTTCTGCAAGGCCAAGGACACGGAGCTGGCGTGGATCGACGGCATGCTGGACATGCGCGTGGCCAAGGTGGACACGGGCGTGCTGCCCGAGGCCGCCAAGGGCGAGGAGGAGGCGGGCGAGGCCATGGCGTCGGAGGACGGCGGCGGCGTCCAGGACCCCGCCATGGACGTGGGCGTCGCCGGGGACAACGCGGGCGATGACACTAGCGGCGGCGGCGGCGGCGAGGAGGGCGGCGTGGCCATGGCGGCGGTGGCCCAGCGCGCCATGAAGAGCCTGTTCATGGAGGACGAGCGCGAGCCGTCGGACGAGAGCGACGTCATCCCCACGCTGGAGCCCCTGCCCCCCCAGGAGGTGAGAGGGGATGGGGGGAGGGGGGTGAAGGGGAGAGAGGGGTGGGTGGAGGGAGGGTATGGGATGAAGCCAGCAAGAGAGAGAAGGGACACGTGCAGAGAGAGAGAGTCAGAAGTACAGTCACAAAAGCCCGAAAGCCGCGAGCGTCACAAAATGTGCGTCGCGTGGCTGTGCTCGTGTGGCATTCCGGGCGTTCTCTTGTCAATTCCAGTTTCGGAGAGAGGGTTGCGTTGTGTATTTGTAAAAGGCCGCATCCTGAGAGGGGCCATCCAGCCGCGCCGCCCTGTCCCCCCGGCCCCCCGGCCCGCGGCCCCCTGGGTAAATGAACAGCGACAGGGAGTTGATCCCAGGACGGCTGACTTTGGGATTTGCAGCCAGAGGTGGCGCTGCGTCGGGAGAATGACACGGAGCTAAATCAGAGTAGACGGGAGGGGAGGACTCCGCCCTCTGGCCGTATAGAGGGAGAGAGAGGGAGAGAGAGGGAGAGGGAGAGAGAGAGGGAGAGAGAGAGAGGGAGAGAGAGAGGGAGGGAGAGAGAGAGGGAGAGAGGGTGGGAGAGGGAGAGAGGGAGAGAGAGAGAGAGAGAGA
>JAOPUH010000090.1:7086246-7101343 GCA_027123175.1 Urophycis cirrata | reverse complement strand
AAGAGGGTACACACCTCTCGCGTCTTCCGGTCCCTGTGCCGGTGTGGAATGGACCCCCCCCCCCCCCTTCCCCTCCCCCCGACCCCCCCCCCCCCCCCCACACTCCTCACCACTAGCAGAATATGAGGATATGCGTCCGAGAAGACACTGGCAGTGGTTATCGACATGAACACCATCCAGACATAGCATCGGTTTTGCTGAGGACTCGCACAGGTTCACTGGGCCCTGAGGCTTTGTGGGCACCACGACTGTCGCCAAATTGAAAAACCCCCTTTTTAAACATTAAAAAAAAAAGAATGAAAACCACTGCAAAGCTGCTCCAAAAAAAAGGCCACAGAACAGCGAAACAGTCAGGCGAAAAAAAACGCCAGAGAGCCGATGCAGTTGCTCCCAGTGCAAGCCCTCAAGAGAGGGGCGCCCGGTTTATGTACGTAGTAAATTAAAGCTGATACTTACATCCTATCCTCGCAACCTTTTCCCAAAGCTCTGAGATTCATCTTGCTTTAGTCACCAAATGATCACTATCATATTGGTGGGGTTTAATGAATAGATTAGCCTTCTGGTAACTTTACATTGTCTCCATGCATTAGTTTTGTTCCGTGTGAAAAATGAATCATGGGTCTATTATGGTCACACCTAGATAGCTTGATTCGGGGTGATCTAACTGTCAAATTTGGCCTCAGAAAGCTAAATATATCGTTTCTGTTGACATGCAGCCCATCATGTAGACATGGGGTAATTAACTACACAAATCAAGTGTGGGGCGACCTGTGTGCATGTTAGAAGTGCAAATGGTCTCTGCCGAATGTTTTGTCAAAATCTCTGTGGGACCAAGTTATGGCTTTTGGTATGCAGGGTGGTGTCTACGAGCACAATGTACATATTCAAAAGGAACTACTGGAATGCACTATGTGAGGGGCTTCCATCCAAAGGGAGGCCTGTAATGTCAGTTCAAGGGCATCAAATGAGCCACTGTACCTTGTGGGTGTCACGGAATTTACTAATTTCGCGGGAAATTAGGTCTCTCTTGTCATCCTCCATGTCGATGGCATTCAAGTCCTCCTGTAGAAAACACAAAGCACACACACACACACAAATGAGTATGAGCATTCTCTTCTGCAACAAAGAAGTGCACAAATGTAACCACACATGAACCCACAGATGTACTCTCCTCCATCTCATAAGGATGGAGTCCTTACTTCTAGTCCCAGTCTGAACAATACACTTTGCCATGCCCACACTACGACCGCACAAATCCTTGAAGGGCTGGAATTCACTTGCTGCAGACGACACATATGTGTGCGCATCATGGCTGCCATGCAAACACGCCGCATCTGCAAGATGCGATACTGACAAGAAACTTGGAGGCGACCGTGCGAATAAACACGGTGACCTTGAGGTCCGAGTCGGGGGAGTTATTATTAGCATGGCGGAAAGTTTCAGGAGAGACTGCCGGACCCTAGTCCACAATTTCCCACACCTGTATGATAGTCTTTATATGCATAGCGATAAGCATGCATGTCAGATGGGCTGGCGACAGATTGAGTTGGTTACGTTTGCTGTTTTTTTACATGAGCACAATACACGTGCTTTTGTACGATTTCCGGATCAAATATTACTCTGGTCTGATATTACTATGGTCTGCCATTACTGTGGTCTGATATTACTGTGGTCTGCCCCAAGTGGAGACCTCCTCTGTCATGCGTTTCGGCCGCGTCACGATGCAGCAAGTCTGCACACAGGACACGGCAGGTCACAGACGCTTACGCTTGGTCTAAAGCAAGTCTATCAGCACCCTAAAGCAGGGGACGAAGGCCACACCTCCTCTTTTTTTTCCCTCTTCCGCTTGCGCCGGTTGGACTCGTCGTCCTGCGACGGCGCGTTCAGCTCGCTGGCGTTCTCCTGGATCAGCGCGTCGATGGCGCTCTTCACCGCCTGGTCCTTCTTCTTCGTCTCCTCGTCCAAGTCTTCGTCCTTTTCCTCGTCCGCGCCCTCAACCTTCCCCGTCTGCGCAGATGATGACATGCATGTATTACAGTGTGTTTACGAAACCCCTCGCGGCCCACGTTGTTATCAGTACTGTTATTGCACTGTTACTTGTAAGCGTAGTTGAGGATGCCTGGAATCCCAGCATGTCCACAGCGAGTTACGTTGTGTGAGTCGCTTTGGATAAAAGCGCTTGCTAAATGCCCTACATGTAAATATGTTACGGCCGTGACTTCTGCTCGTTGGCAACTTAGCAACTCGCAGGTTGGTCGAACCCTATTTCTCAATGCATAACCGTCTCTATCGCGGCACGGTCGTCTAGAGACGAACGAGGCCTCCTCACCCCATTGGACGCCTTCTTCTTGGCCTTCCACTCGTCCAGCTGGGCTTTGGTCTTGGCGTCCACCTTCACCAGCAGGTTCTTGTCTCCGATCTGCAGGTCGTGCAGCAGGCGCAGGGCGCGCAGCGTCGAGTCGGGCTCCTTGTACTCACAGAAGCCGAACGCTGGGAAGAAGAGCGGGCGGAGAGAAACGTCAAAAGAAGCGCGAGGAGGAGAAGACCGAGTCTACCTCAGAGTCTACCTCTGAGGTAGACTTGGAGACTAATAACAAGAAATCCCCCAGAGATGTACTGTCTCTGCATTGTAAACACTTATCCCAGCAGCTATCCTTTGTTCAAATCAAATCACAAAATGCTGTCTTCCGCTGTGTGGTTAGTTACCTTGTAGCTTTCCTGAAGCTCCCTGGACTCTTTTCCAGCTCAGGACGATTCCACATTTCTAAAAATAAAAAGTATAAAATATAATAAAGTATAATATAAGTATAATAAAAAGAATAAATATGCATGTTATCGAGACAAATGCTGATAACATTGTGTTTCACACATAAAGAGGAAACCTCCTGTGCTGGACTCAATTTATGTCATAAAACATTTTTGGGAAGTAAACCCATTCATGCTTTACAGGTTTTCAACAACGTTAGAAGCACAATGTACACTCTGCACTTTGAGACGTGTTGCATCACATTTTAACACTTCTGTACAATGAACGGACTTGGAAGGAAGAACCAGCCCAATCTACAGATCAGTGTAACATCAAGGGGAGGACATCGCTGCCTCCAGCTCTCATCCCTTACCGCCAGCAGTTGCCTGATGAGCATATCCGAGGCCTTCTCCGATATATTCCCCACAAACACGGTGGTGGTGGGCCCGCTGCCCTCCTCCGCCTCCTTGGCTCGGATGGAGGCGACGTCCTTCTTCAGGGCCGCCGGCTTACTGACCACCGCCACCGACGGGGGCATCAGGACGGCGCGGGCAGGGGTCATTAAGCCCATGTGAACGGGGATCATTGGGGCTCCTGCATAAAAACAAACAAACAAAAAACAAACATGTGACCACGTCAAGCCAATGCAGATGGGTACAGAAAGATACACGTGTGCGGTGTTGTGCGTACTTTGTTGTAAAGTATTGTGTTCGCTCACCTGAAGGGAAGCCGGCATATTGGGGAGGCATCCCGGGAGGTGGCAACAGCGGTCGGTTGAGGTGCGGGAATGACATCTTGTGTGCTTACTGGGCCGACCTCGTGAAGGAAGAGAAGAAAACCATTACAATATGCCCTAGTGTTATATACGATGCTACACACACACACACACACACACACACACACACACACACACACACACACACGCTTGTGTGTGCGTGTGCGTGTGTGAGTGACAGAGAAAAGTTCGTATTGGCGAATTAAGCAGATACTTTTTTTCTTTTATCCTTTAGCAAAGGATTCTCCACATGGATCGAAGTGTTGCCTGATAATCCATCAACGTTACGGCGATGCCATTTACCAATATGTCCATTACTTTGGACTCATATCAAACATATGTTAATCATACGAAATGTTGGTGGGTAGGCATAGTATATAATAGCTGCTATTGTTGGGTGGTATATCTACGGCTGATCAGCGAGATATTTCTAAACAGTTGTTAATACAATCACTATTTTGCAGCAACCCGCGTGCTTTGGTCTGCCGTATGTGAAACCGTCCCCGTGAAGCTAACAGAAGCTAAGCTAACACGAGTAAAAAAGACAATATACTTCTGCTGCCCAGACTCGCTAGAAATGACTTTAAATGTGGAACATACCCTAAATCAGGTGGCACGTCAATTGAAAAACAGCTACCAGATGGTTATTGTTCCTGAATCGCTTACTCCACAATTTGTTTTAGCGGCTTGGTCTTGGGGCCCTTCAAAAAACATACAAGGCAAATGAGTCCAGAAGTGCGGTGCGCTTGTTTTGTATGTCGGGTCTGCCCTCTGAAACGGGGCACACTGACAGTGGGGCCTATGCAAGTCGTTCCATTAAAACAGCGCATACACGTTAGAATACAGAACAGAGGAATACAAATATTATCGAAAAAATAATAATATCTGGCATTTTGTGTGTAAGTATTTGTTGTCTAGTTGAATGTGATGCACGTACTGCACCTTGCAGAACATGTATTAGAGCACTGACAATGAATAGAACTACTAAAAAAAAAAAAAACTAATAATACTACTACCCTACAATTTAGGTAGTAAATTCGTATTAAATCGATTGATTTCCAATTTATCCTTGATTATTTATACTTTTAACCACTTTTAATGGTTAATATTATTTCAATCTTGCCCGTTACCGTAAAACAATACATTGTGTATTTTACAATAACTGGGGTTATTTAATGTGCATTCGCTATTGGCATCAAATATTCAATGTTAGGGAACTAGGTTGCTATAGTATTTTTTTGTTGTTGGCCCAGTATGACAGCGGTAGCATAGCGAGGCCTGCATCTGACAAGATGGTGACGTCAAATTCAGGCGGGTTTTTGATGGAAAGTGCTAGAACAAACGAAGCGCACCCCCTTCAAATGGCAATGTCCCTCCAATAGCCAAAATAGATCCACTTCTCTACCAATTTAAGATTATTTATCGTGTTGTTTTTTGTCCAATTCTACCGAAACATATAATCTACGACATACTAAAAATAATCAGACCTTTTGTTTTGCACGAGTTTCGACTGACCAAACAAAGGAAATTTTCCACGTTATTCATTGTTGTTTGTCGTAACGTTTAAATCAAATATAATCAAGGACTTGTTGAGGCAGACATATGTTGGACATGGTTTCTATAGGCCGTCTCTTTAAAACCATTATAAGATGCTCAGCATTATTATGTTGTTGTTAGATATAACAAATGCACAAACACACTATTACAATTACTAACTAGATTAATTGAAATGTGTATGAATGTTCACTATGTGACACTAATGTCTACCGAAGGTGCATATTTTAATTGGAAACAATGTACTTTAGTAAGGTTGAATGCAGTTATGAGGGCGGAGGGATATAGCCGCACGTTGGAAACGCGTGGCTATAAAGAAATCGGTCTTTTTAAACGGAAGTCCCTTTCTATTTTCCTGCGTCGGAGTGCAGCAGGGATTTTGTATTGGTCGCATTTTATTCAAGAAAAGTCAACGAAACATTCAAGGTATGTACACGAATGTCGCGCTATGAGTAGTGGACATTACAGCTGCAGTATGGAAGTGGTTATTATTTCGCCACTTTGCTTTAATTGATAAATATTTTAGTTTTTCCATTTCATGGTTGGTCACGACATTGCGTTAGCACCGCCATTACCCGTTTACACTAAATAACGGCATTTCTTGTCCGTTAAGGGTTGCTAATGGTCTTTCGATCAGTATTGTTTTTAAAAGGCTGGAAATCACGCTAAACCCATCGTTTTCACACTAGTGATAATCTGCATCTCGGCCCTGCGTCAAAGCAGGTGTGACCAGGATGACTGTGCTAATGGATTTATTTGACCATAAACGTTCATTAAACCAATGTATGATAAATATTTTACCATAACTGTTTAAATGCATGCTTTTACTACGCTTTACAATTATATTTCTTAAAATATTCTGCGGCACGGCTCTTTCAGCTTGGGTTTAAACGGATGAATTGACCTCCGATGTCTTCCATTTTAATATCCTAACCCTCGTTTCTCAACATTGTAAATGGCCGCTTGTGTAAGTTATCCCTTGGTCGATTTTTACAATGTATTCGTTCGTATAACTACTCGGATGGTTTACTATTACTATCGGGGTGGTGGTGGTTATGACCATCAATATATTCAAATTGCGAGGTCTCCTAATTTGGCCTAAAAACGGCGTTTAATGTTGGTCGGCGGCCGTCTAACTTTGGGCTGGCGTATCGCGCCGTGTCGGTCTTGTTGTTTCGCGTTATGGAAAACCTAAGGATGTGTTAGTTCACGAGACGTTTCTCCCGACACGTGCTTCTAGGCTCCATTGTCCATTTGACGGCGCCATGTTGGGCTAATGGTTACTAAGTGCTTTCTGTTCTGCAAGTGTTCCGGGTATAGCCCGGCCGTTGCCGGCTATGGAAAGGATTTGCATGTCCTGTTTATCAACCGTTTTCCCTTATTTGTTGCTTTTCAGATGCCTGAAGATATGCGCCAAGAAGAAGAGCCTGAGACCTTTGCCTTCCAGGCAGAGATCGCTCAGCTCATGTCCCTGATTATTAACACCTTCTATTCCAACAAGGAGATCTTCCTTAGGGAGTTGATCTCCAATGCCTCTGATGTAAGTTGATACTTGAGTATTTTTCTTTTTTGACATCACAACCTGAACTCTTTAATTTTCTTTTGCTTTATTTTCTTCATTTTATATTTTCCTTCAATTAATTTTAATGGTAAATACCCAAGTGTTCTTTGGCTACTATAGATTATGTGGAGGGAGATATGCATAGATGTGTTTCTTCCATGACAAAGATCACAAATCAATTTTCACACTTTTAGGCTTTGGACAAAATCCGTTACGAAAGTTTGACTGACCCCTCCAAACTGGATGACGGCAAGGAGTTGAAGATCGATGTGATCCCTGATGTAGCTGCTCGCACCCTTACCCTCATTGATACTGGAATCGGCATGACCAAAGCTGACCTTATCAATAACCTTGGTACCATCGCCAAATCTGGCACCAAGGCCTTCATGGAGGCTCTTCAGGTATGCAACTGGCAACTGGTAACTGGTCTATCTAGTTTGTTGGAATGCATTACTAATTTCCTACAGCATTTAACCAGTGGGTGAACATTAAGTTAATCGGGGAAATTAATTTTTTATAAAAGAACCAGTTGTGGTCATTTTCCAAGTTGAATTCCTGTATGCATGAGTTCCTGCATGCAAGATTTAATTTTTGTAATTGTTTGCATCCTCTAGGCTGGAGCTGACATCTCCATGATTGGGCAGTTTGGTGTGGGTTTCTACTCTGCCTACCTGGTTGCTGAGAAAGTGGTCGTCATCACCAAACATAATGATGATGAGCAATACGCCTGGGAGTCCTCTGCTGGAGGGTCTTTCACAGTCAAGGTTGACACTGGTAGGTTCACAATGGCTCCTTAATTTTAAACCTGTTTAAGTGACAAACAGCATCTCAAACTTAAACACTTCAGATATGTATCCACTACACACCTGACATTAGTCAGGAAATTGTCAAGTATCAAGTATATTTGTATAAATCTTCAATTCAGCTGATTTTGTCAGCTAAAATGTTTTAATTCCATCCTAAATGATGATCTCAGGTGAGCCCATGGGCCGTGGCACCAAGGTCATTCTGCACCTGAAGGAGGACCAGACTGAGTACATTGAGGAGAAGAGGGTTAAGGAAGTTATCAAGAAGCACTCTCAGTTCATTGGCTATCCCATTACCTTGTTTGTAAGTATAACATCCCGACTGATTGATCTGTTTCAGGGGAATTTGCTTAAATGTATGCATGGTCACACCAGCAATGGTCATCTGAAAAGCACCCGGTCTTAAAATTGAATGACTTGGTAAACATTTAATATTTCAATCCTAACACTAGTATTTAACCTGTTTTGCCCTCTCATCATAGGTTGAGAAGGAGCGTGACAAGGAGATCAGTGATGATGAGGCAGAGGAGGAAAAGCCAGAGAAGGAGGAGAAAGAGGAGGGTGAGGATAAGCCAAAGATTGAGGATGTAGGCTCCGATGACGAGGAAGACTCCAAAGACAAGGACAAGAAGAAGAAAAAGAAGATCAAGGAGAAGTACATCGACCAGGAGGAGCTGAACAAGACCAAGCCCATCTGGACCCGGAACCCAGATGACATCACCAACGAGGAATATGGGGAGTTCTACAAGAGCCTGACCAATGACTGGGAGGACCACCTTGCCGTCAAGGTAACTGCCTGCAGTGGCTTGTGCATGTGATGAGAAGGTAACAAGTCCAGTGGCATTCAATCAAAACCTTTTTTCACTTTGATGTAAACTTCTCCTTTTCACAGCACTTCTCCGTGGAGGGACAGCTGGAGTTCAGAGCCCTGCTCTTCATTCCCCGTCGTGCACCCTTTGACCTCTTTGAGAACAAGAAGAAGAAGAACAACATCAAGCTGTACGTCAGGAGGGTTTTCATCATGGACAGCTGTGAAGAGCTCATCCCAGAGTACCTGAGTAAGTTGGAGAGTCGACTGTCATGTTACTGATGTGGTTGTCTGTTTCCAACCCGGTCATGGTTGCCCATATCCGCCTGTTCAAATGACATCTGTTTGTTTCCCTTACAGACTTTGTTCGTGGTGTGGTGGACTCTGAGGATCTGCCCCTCAACATCTCCAGAGAGATGCTGCAGCAGAGCAAGATTCTGAAGGTCATCCGCAAGAACATTGTCAAGAAGTGTCTGGAGCTCTTCGCTGAACTGGCTGAAGACAAGGAGAACTACAAGAAGTTCTACGATGGCTTTTCAAAGAATCTCAAGGTAGCGTAACTTTGGAAGAAAGAAAACACTTGGTCCTGCATGACTATGTTGCATTACCCTGAGATTATTGCATTACCCATACTCTCAAAATGCGAACATTACTTTCACTGTTTTTAAATGAGTTCCCTGCTTCTTTTTGTAGCTGGGCATCCATGAAGACTCTCAGAACCGCAAAAAGCTCTCAGAGCTTCTCCGCTACCACAGCTCGCAGTCTGGGGACGAGATGACCTCCCTCACAGAGTACCTCACCCGCATGAAGGAGAACCAGAAGTCAATCTACTACATCACTGGTGGGTTTGCCTCTGCTTGGCCGCTCTTAAATCAAGAGAAAATTATATTTTGGTGACACTTGGATACCACTTTCTGTCAATTAACATAATCTTGGGCACTGTCTGCTTTTCTTAAGGCGAGAGCAAGGACCAGGTGGCCAACTCTGCCTTTGTGGAGCGTGTGCGCAAGCGTGGTTTTGAGGTCCTGTACATGACCGAGCCCATCGACGAGTACTGCGTTCAGCAGCTGAAGGAGTTTGATGGCAAGAGCTTGGTCTCTGTCACCAAAGAGGGTCTGGAGCTCCCTGAGGATGAGGAGGAGAAGAAAAAGATGGAGGAGGACAAGACCAAGTTTGAGAACCTCTGCAAGCTCATGAAGGAGATCCTGGACAAGAAAGTGGAGAAGGTCAGCATTTGAACTTGGGATTTTTTTTTTTTTTTTTAGCCTATCCATTTCTATCATTACTTGACTTTTAAGCCTTGACACAAATGACAATGTCTTATTTGGTAACAGGTGTCCTAAAATATCCTGCAATTGATTTGATGTTGGTGAGTTAGTGCGGTCATTGAAATGGTTTTGAGTTTGTGTGAAGCATTGCGTCCAGAAGAGGGTAGACCGCACGTGGAAGATGGAAAAGCATTTTTGAAGGCAAAATCTATTAACTGTTGTATTTTATGAACTTTTTTATTTTAGGGATTTGCTGTTTTGTCAAACCATGATGGTCATTAACAAGGCTTGGAAGATGTTTTGGTTTTTGCTGTAACTGACTACCAGACATGTCTGTGTGTGACATAACCATACTTACCAGCATGCTTCACTCGCATTGGATTGCCACTTAAAGTACCTCTTGTATGGTCCATCTAAAGGACACTTTCTGACCATGTGTCATCTGCTGCCTACAGGTGACCGTGTCCAACAGACTGGTGTCATCGCCTTGCTGCATTGTCACCAGCACCTACGGCTGGACGGCAAACATGGAGAGGATCATGAAGGCCCAGGCCCTCAGGGACAACTCCACCATGGGCTACATGATGGCCAAGAAGCACCTGGAGATCAACCCCGATCACCCCATCGTGGAGACCCTCAGGCAGAAGGCCGACGTTGACAAGAACGACAAGGCTGTGAAGGACCTGGTCATCCTGCTGTTCGAGACCGCCCTCTTGTCCTCTGGCTTCTCCCTGGACGACCCCCAGACCCACTCAAACCGCATCTACAGGATGATCAAGCTTGGCCTGGGTGAGCTCACTTGACAATTACAGCAGTTATCGTGACGAGTGGCACCAGTTTGCCCGGTAACTTGAGTCCATGGACCGTGACGTAACAGAATCTGCATCCACCCTAACCCGCTTCCTGTGTGTGTGTGTGTGTGTAGGTATCGATGACGACGACGTACCTGCCGAAGAGCCCGCCTCCGCCCCCGCGCCAGACGTGCTCCCCCCACTAGAAGGTGAAGATGACGCATCTCGCATGGAGGAGGTGGATTAAATCACAGCCATGGCTCCAAGCCTTTAGCCTCTCCTTTTCAATTGTACATCTTAACTGGGAAAAAAAAATGGTCATATCTTTGGTTCTAAGAAAAAGTAAACTCCTGTTGTCCAGTGGACCACTGTCTATCCCAGACGTTTTGTTTTCTCCTTTTTGCTCAATATAAAAGTAACGGTGACACACACACATTTTAACAAGTACCCTGTTGCACTGAGTTTGCTTACTGGCCGGGTTTCTGTGTGAACATGGGGAATGGACATTCCATGGTGGTGCGGGTGGGTGGGATTCGGTTCATGTGCTACAGTTGCATGAGTGGACTGCAAGATTCCTTTGCCTGAGTTCAGGCTTGTCTGTATTCAGTCTTTTTGTTTTGGAAAAAATTAAAAAGATGTAATACCCTAAGGAACACTTGTTTTTTGTGTCTGACTTTATATGCTAATTGTATTGCATAGAAGCCACCAGTAGGTGGCAGGAGTTTAAAGGTTTTAGACTATTGTGAATGATTATATTTAAACATGGCTGTTGGGGCATGCTAATTAGCAACTGCTTTTACCCAAAGCATCTGAGATGTCTGCAAATAATTTCTTCACCTGGCATTGAATGCCACGCTACCACTTGTGCTTCTTGGAACAATTCATTTTTAAACTGCCAATGCTGGCTCCATAAGCAACTCTCAATACTCGTGGAGTAATGTAGTCATTTAAAAAGTAGGGTGATGTCTGCCTACCTTCCAGGTACTGAACACCTTTTTGACTGCCCATAATGCCATCAGCCGGCATGTTCAAATCCAGTGTTTCAACTTCTAGTGGCCCTTTATAGTCCTGAGGTTTAATGCAGAGCATGCTGGCATGATTTGGTAATTGTATCCCTGACTTGGCCAACATATTCTGATTTGCATAATGTTCGTTTTGGGGGGTGAGACTAAAAAGACTAAAGCATTTCTAACCAGAGGTGTATCTTCATTGTTTGACTTCAGTGTTGACCGATATCTTATCTGTTTGGGAGAGAGGGCTTTGTTTACATTTGCATACTAAACAAGTAACCTGACCCCACAGTGTGTTTGGTACTTTTGTGTCTGTAAATGATTTGAATGCCTTCATCTAAATAACTGAAGGGAGAATCCACATGAGGTTGTAAATAAATAACTGAGGTGTGGCTCACAATGACCATCTTCTACACCATTTGTGGCTTTATCGTGAATACAACGGATGTTTATGATGTGATGCTCATAAATACTGCATCCACAGAGACAAAGGTGAGGCTGCTTCATTCAGAGTAAAATAACCTCCAAATGGCTGCCACCGATCATGTAATGAGTACTTGCTATAACATGATACCCGACTGGGTTCTGGGTTTTTGAGGACATTAGTAGATGACCGGTGAGCAATCATGTCTAAGGTTACATAATTCCAGGAATTTTCAAAGATGGAAACGGTCCATGGGAATTAACATGAGGTTTGTTTTCCAAAGAAACTCCCCACCTCTTTCTGTTAAGTATTGTTAAGGTCCTCTTGGGTCACATGTCACTGGTGTACACACCGCACCCCTTTACTGCTCATTAACTTTTATTTCATTCATTAGCTTGAGGAATCAATTTTTCCACTTATTACTTATTAACTCAATCGACTTAATTCTTAAATAATTTTCTTTATTTGTTAAATGAAGATGTGCTTTGTTGTCCGAGCAACTTGTCTTTATTCAGATCTTGTTCCATCATTAATCTATCTAATCTGAAGTGGAAAATCACACCATACATGATCAAGGCACACAACATGAATTCATGTCTTTTCAAAGATGCAATATTCTGGAGGGAGTTGTGGGCTTGTGGGTAATGTGGTCAAGGACTCCCAACGAGAAGGGATTTTATTTGGTGAAAACCAGCTTCTGATGGTGAAAGAGTTGTAAGCTGGTATCAGAATCAGAAACAAGTTTATTGCCAAGTAGGTTTGCACCTACAAGGAATTTGACTTGGTGCAAGAGAAAAGCAGTATTAAAAATATAGGCAAGTAAAATAACTATATATACAATGTGCAATGAATATGAATATGGAATACAGAGCTGTATGTATGTTTGTATGTATGTATGTGTGTGTGTATATATATGGAGGGGTTGGCAAGGTCATCCAGCTCATCCATTTTCATCATCCTCAGACACACTGGGCGGCGTTGTCTAGTAACTGGTATCAAACACACACACACATCCTGTTATATACCCAACGTAATCGCACACACACACATACACAGAGTGCAGTACGTGCTGATCTTCAGTTGATTTATATTCCCTAAAATCCCACGCTTAACCCACCGTAGAACGTTTCCGTGCATTTTAGACTGGGTGGAAGTCAAGCACCTTTTAACTATTGTCTTTGAAGTAATGCTTAACCATAAGGTGTGTCAATAGACAGGAAAATAGATCAGATCATCATCCCTAACCCATGTGGTTTATAAGTCATCAATTGTCCTACTTAACGTTAAAAACGTGTATCTTTTTACAGTGTTTTTATACTTACTTTAAGGCTCTAGTTGAGGAACAGAGGTGCGTGCGCATGTGTCAGTGGGTACGTATGCTGCCACGAGGGGGGAAGCCTATTTCCCCTCCGCCCCCGAGCCTGAAGTGAGGTGGGTAAGGTGGAATCCATGGTCCACTTGGGGGGGGGGGGCGTTGTTTCTGACTGATCTGATCAGGTTATGATGTAACATTGTCATAATCCCTTTATGACTCAATGCTACACTACCCGGCAACTCGGTTTCCTGCAGACGGGGCACCCTGCTGCGAGGTGTCAGATGAATGGGGGTGACGACAACAAACCCTTTCCTGTTGAGTTGTAAAAAGAAGAAACGCTAAATCAATAAAAAGGGCACAACCTTCCCGAAAGGCGCCCGCAGTGGAAACAGTGGTTTCCAAATCAGACACACGTCGGTTCGCTTAGCCGCTTGGTTGGTGATTGATATAAAAAAAAAAACCCACTGCTGTACACTTCTTGTAGTTAACTTATCGTGTTTATTATTAATCCAGTTACTTGGGTAAATACACAAATAAAAGTATCCATTGTTTTTCCCCCCAGGGAACCCACACCTCCGGTCATACAACAAAAAAACACACGCATGCGCGCGCACACACACACACACACACACACACACACACACACACACACACACACACACACACACTTGTCGTCTTTCATTCACGTCATGTTTTTTTTTTTATTATTAACAAAAGCAGACCGTTTTTTTTTGTAATCCATTGACATAACCAAGTGAGGGTAAGAGCACCCATAAAATAATAAAACAAGTGACACGCAACAAGGAAGAGTCGGGGAGACAAGACAGGGAGTGACTCTTCCTAGAAGGCTCTTATTGAGGTGATTCGCTGAGACTTTGCCGTTCCACCGAACATGGGAATGACCTTTCTCTTTGAAGCTTGTTATCGTTTATCGGGTGGGGGGGGGGGGGGGTTATTTACATACAAATATTTGTATCTGTTAGTTGACCGTTGTTGACATTTATTCAAGTCTTAAATCATCTCTCCACTTTTTTTCCTACTGCTACTTTCTAAAAATAAAAAAAAATAAAAATAAAAACAGGCCTCTGTTTTTCAAAACACATACATCGAAAACCAGTTGACTTCATTTTGTCTGGACGGTTGTTAAGTAAGTCGGCTTTACTTTCAAGGTTGACCTTTACCCGTTCTTCCTTACAATCGTCCCTGGTCTGCTCATGCAATTTCCCTCAGGGATCATTAATGTATGTCTGTCTGTCTGTCTGTCTGTCTGTCTGATGCAGTGATGTGATAACCACGACAGAACACAAACAGTCTTGACATGCACGGTTCCCTCCGCATAGCGACGACAGCAGCTCGGGCAACGCCCGGCAGAGTACCATACCACCAACAAGGACGAGTCTGCAATTGATTGTTGTTGGGGTTTTTGTTGTTGTTGTTGTTGTTGTAAATCACACTTTGGAGTGCCTTCATCAAGTCTTTGGGGGCGGGGCGGGGCAGGCGGTATAATGATGCCCTCAACGCTCACGTCATGATGACCAACTTCACGACGTCACTGAAGGTGAGTGATGGCCCGGCAAGTAAAGACTCACTGATCCCTTTGAGCCATCTTGAAATGACTAAAGGATTCCTCATTTTAAAAAAATTGCAGGATCCCTTTCAGTGCCTTTACCCAAAAATAAAGAAATAATGCACCACTGGAATAAAATAAAATAAAAACAGAATAAAACCAAAAAAGTAGAATAAAAAAAAACCTACTAAAAACAAAAAAGAAAAAACAGGTTTTAAACCATCGTGCGTACAATCAAAGGCGCCACAGAGAGGAAAAAAAAGTTAAAAAAAAAAGTGTGGCCTCTTGCTCCCAGTTCAGAAGAAAAAGAAACAACAAACAAACAAACAAAAAAACAAACAAAGAAACAAACAGACAGACAAACAACACAATAAAAACAATGGCGCCCGGGGGGGGGCGCCCCCGCGGGGGGGCGGGCGGGGGGGGGGGGGGGGGGGGGGGGGGGGGGGGGGGGGGGGGGGGGGGGGGGGGG
>JAOPUH010000090.1:6669226-6693159 GCA_027123175.1 Urophycis cirrata | reverse complement strand
CCCCCCCCCCCCCCCCCCCCTGTCCCCCCCCCCGCGCCGCCCGCCCCGCCGGGGGGGGGGCCCCCCCCCCCCGAATCCGCGTATTTCTACAGTGGCAAGTTTGCACAATGTTTATTTGAAACCTTTTTAAAGGCGCTTTTCCTAAGAACAGCGGTCTCTATATAGGATGTCTGAGCTTGTCTTCCCGGTGAGGGATGCTACTAGTGCTGGCTGAGCTTGTGTTTGCTGTTTATAGCCAATTACACGCTGACAGATCCCGGCCAGCCTCTACATGGTGGGTAGAAAGCAAGCAAAACGCCCCTCTCACCCAGCTCTGCCTTCTATGAGATTCCAGATATGAATCTCAAGTCTGAAGTGAATCTGGAGTGATGAGTGAGACGAGGTGATGCAGACAGATGTTGTTGAATCCCTCCCTCACTCCCCCCGTTGTTGAATCCCTCCTTCACGCCCCCCATTTTTGAATCCCTCCCTCACTCCCCTGTTGTTAAATCCCCCCCCCCCTCCCCCATTGTTCCCCTCCAGCTGCCAGCTTCACCTCCTTCTCCGGGGGCCCCAACGAGTGTCCCAGGTGCAACAAGACGGTGTACTTTGGTGAGTTCTGGGCTTTCTGAGCGTGGCTTCATACAGCTTTCAATGAGCGCATCACTGCACTAACACATATCCAACACAAACGGGCTGGAAATGTGCATTTCCATGGTGATTTTGTACATTGTGTGTGTGTGTGTAGCCGAGAAGGTGTCCTCTCTGGGTAAGAACTGGCACCGGCCGTGTCTGCGCTGTGAGAGGTGCAGTAAGACCCTGACTGCTGGCGGCCATGCAGAGGTGAGACATGAACACCTGTGGTATTCAACGTCAATGCAAATCTCTCAGGTGTTGCATTTCTCTGGTGACACTAATTATGTGTCTGCTCTTTTTGAGTACGAGGGGTGGGTAGACTGATCCTCACTAGTTCAATTCTACTATCACTATAAGTTCTGTACCCTTGTACATAAAAGTAGCAGAGCCATCATTTGTGTTCTCAGCGAGTGCTTCTCCTACAAGGACAAGCACCTGTTATTCTTTTGACCCAATCGGTTGTTGATAATTCAACCATGTTTGACTTATTGACATCCTATATAGCCGGCACTGGACTACTATTTACTATTGACGTTACTATTTAATTTTATTTGTTTGGCATCTTGCTTGGACGTCAACTGGGTAGGCTGGGGCTCGAACCCGTGGCCCTTCGGCTGGGACTCCCCCGGGCCACTCCTCCTGTTGCGGTCCGTTGTGGGCGGTAGTGTGTTAACTACGTTGGTTTGTCAGTTTGAACAGGTGTGGTCTGGTTCTCTTGCAGCACGATGGCCAGCCGTACTGTCACAAACCATGTTATGCTGTCCTGTTTGGCCCCAAAGGTACGTGACTCCCCATGACAGTTACTGAACCACCATCACATCTGTGTTTTAACCATCTCAACATGCACAAATACAACAGGAGGTGAACAACTGAACTGGGGTGGTAAAAGAGAAACTGTACAAACATCTGTAAAAGACAGACATAGTGTAGCCACTGGGTAACCAGTTATACAGGGGTTTTGATGTCAGGTGAGAAATTAGCTTAGTACTCTCATTTTCCCCAGCAGGTGTCATATTTTGTTGTTGTTAGATTACACATATCACTTAAAATATCTCAACAAAAATCATACATGAATTTTAGATAATGTAAATATGAGGACAGGCGTTGCATCACTTCAGTTAGTAATAAGGATGTTTATTAATCAGGTTTAGTTGTAACAAAGGCTGTTATTAACAAAGTGAGTTATTTGTAAAGTCAGTTATTCCTACAATCAGTTTGTAACAAAGTTGTTGAGTGACGATGTTGGCTCGTAACATGTTGGTTAGCAACAAGGTTCATTGTGATGTGTATTGCAGTGTATTACAGGGTTGGTTGTAAAATACTCATCAAAGGTGTGTTGTTGTGACCTCTGACCTCTTCAGGTGTGAACACGGGAGGAGTGGGCAGCTACATCTATGACGAGAGCGGGGACGAGCCTCAGCAATAAACTATGCTACAGACTCCTGCTTGGTGTGGTTGTTTCCATGGAGAGGTGCTTTCCCTGGGCCTTTCATCCTGAACCTTACCCAAAGTCAACCACCTCTAAACCAATACATAATCTTAACCATCAGCCACCAAACCATACCTTCTACTAAACTGAACCATCTGTAAACCTAATCCCTAAAGTAAACCATCTGTAAGCATAACCAAACCTACTCCAGAATCTGGCAATTTCGGTCTTTAAGCCTAAACGTAACCATCACTAATCTAAAAAGACTGAAACATTTCCAATGCACCATGGGGAATGACCACAAGTCAAGGTTTGCTTTTACCTCCTTGAAGAGAACCCCCTGCCAGCACCCTATCAAACTCTAGAGAACCCCACCCCTTCCCCTGTGTGGGGGTGGTGTACCCCCTGCTCAATGACCTCCTTCCTGTTAGAACCTCTGGAAGAGAAGCTTTCTGTTGTTGAAATCCAGGACAGTGCCAGCCTCACTATGCCTTCCACCCACATGGTGACTAACATATGTTACACAACATGTATTACACACAGATGGATCTGACGGATTTTTCAGTTGTAGTTCTATATTGGTTATATATATTTTTTGTACAGAAGATGAACTTTATAGATCCACTGGTTAAATATACAGAAGAGCTGGCTTTCAAATTGTGCCAAGTTAAATTATTAATTTCAGTCAATTAATAAGTTGAGGTTTCTCTATCTCTTTTTGCCAATTGAGTGGCCTGGTATGTTATTATCATTATTATTATTATTATTATTATTATTATTATTATTATTATTATTATTATTATTAATTCAACATTTTTCTAGTGCAGTTAAAAAGATAGAAATTGTCAGAGTCTCCTTGCCCATGTCTGAAGAAAAGGCAGTTGATGTTGAGTATTAAAAATAGCTGTGTTGTGTGGTTGGTTTGAAATGGTCACCCGTCACTCAAATTTTGTACAATAAATTGTGTCAAACTAAATGTTTTTATTGGATGAGTTTTTATATATGAAAACATAATACGAACAAGAACACAATACACAGGCAGTAATCATATTAATTAAATAAGATAAGACTTTATTGATACTAACCATAGGGGTATTCACGTGTTGCAGCAGCAGAGTACAAACTAGAAAGATATACGTTTGATACACATCTGTCAAAATGTTTCAGGTTATTGAGAGTATGTTATTTAAAAACTATATAGATAAATGTATATTTAGATCGAGAGAAAGAGAAAGAGAGAGAGAGAGAGAGATCTTCAACAGTATCTACCAACACCCAATAATTACGTCACGACACACGGCACACCTTCTTTCGGTGACGTAGCACCGGAAAAAGGCTGCTGCTGTTGTTCAAGAACCGAGAGAAGCTTGAAGCGTACGCCATCACACAACCGATACCAGACCAGATCGGCTCGGAAAACCCACATACCTGCCGCATTCACCGCACATTACCGCATCGATATCCTTCGCAGGTGATTAAAAAAACAAAGGACGACGTCTATTAAGGTATTTACGAGCACGAGTTAAAAATACGGTGACGTCGTCGCTAGCTTTGCTCAAATAGCGAGAGAAAAAAAACTTACCGCCTGGAAAAGTTGAGCTCCCATGTATGTAGTCGTGGTCTGAGAGCCATGTTGGACGAACCTCTGTGTCACGGCGACAGACTCCACATCGGTAACGTTGAAAACAACAAGCCGGCGTCGATGGTTTCGAAGAACGAGGGGAACCTCAACAAAACCAGGCACGTATTGCTGAAGAAAGGTGGGAAACGGCTTCGCTCGTCGACGACGACGGCGGTGGGTTGTGCTCGGCCGGCCCCGGGGGGCCAGCAGCCCCCCCAGAAGCAGGGGCTCTGCCCCGCCAGGCTCGCCGACCACAACAACAACAATGGCTCCACGTCGTCGGGCGGCCGGTCCGCGACGCAGCCGAAACACGGACACCAACACGGCGCTTCCACCGTGCTGACCCTCCACCCGCTGAAGACAGGAGCCAAAAAAGAGGTATGAGAATTATGAATTGCTTTTTTTTTTTTTTTTAATAACGATGACATTATATACGCGCCATTCGGATATTGTGTTCGTGGTGTGTGAGAGCGGAGACATTGTAGCATGTCCCCCCCTGATTAGACGGTAGCCTGCCCGAGGCGATGTCGAAATGACGCATTCGTCTAATGGCTGACGAACCGAAACTGCACGGCAGAGATCAACATGTCTAGTTCCTACTGTTATCTGTTGCTCGAGGGTGATTAGACGACGCGTTTTACCACTCCACAATCAGACTGTCGACGATGGTTTGCATCGAAAGAATTGAACGTGCCGCACGTAGTCTTCCGCATGAACACAACAACAAAGGGAACATGGAGTGCTACGTGTGGACAATAATACGTTACTTTAGTTAACATTTCATTGCAAAACTTTGTTATGGTATACAATAGGCCGAAATGTGGAGTTGGGTGATAATAGCTGTAGCCTACATCGATAATATACATTAAAAAAACACACAAATAACAAGATTATGCTTAATAGTTATGATTAGTGAACACTACTGTAAAAAATTTTTTCCATATTATATATCCATGCCTAAATAATATTACAGCGCATACATTTGGCATAGAAAAACACAACGTAATAACGGTATTTTGTTCTGCTCTTTTTAGCTGCTGAAGTCCAAAGGACGCAAGCCAGAGGGTACAGCCCCCCACCCAGGGAGCCAGGTCGCCCACCCGCACAGCCGGCCTCAAGACCACCGGGGCCGCGTTAAGCAGAGCAGCCCCCCGGGCCTCTCCCAGCCCTCCCGGAGGAAAGACACCAGCAGGCGGCAGCAGCAGCAGCTCCCCTCCCCCACCCTCCAGCGCCCCCAGCCCAGCAGACCAGCGGAGCATAAGAAGAGGCCCCTGGGCTCGGCCGAAAACCTCACGCTGGCCACGCCCCCGCCGCGCCCGGCAGCATACGAGGAAGACCTCAAGGACGGCGAGAAGGTCTACGCCGGAGCCAAGTTCAGCGAGCCCCCCTCCCCGAGCGTCTTGCCCAAACCCCCCAGCCACTGGGTCGGCCCCCCGAAAGCCCCCCAGCGAGGCGACCAGAGTCGGGAGCAGATGTCTGTTCACTTGAAGTCGCTCCTTAAGGTGCAAGTGGTCTGACTGTGGTCTGTCGCCTGATTGATGGAAGATGATGCCAACGTAAGGTTTATGATGCGTCAGTGGGTCGAAGAGGTGGCCTTGGATAGTTCTGGGTGTACAGCCTTGGGCGAGTCACGAACGGACCGCGTGGAGTTTTGTTTTGAAACACCTGCAGTTTCCCCTCTGATATGCAACGCGACTACACATTGCCAGCATGTGTGAATTTGTCATGTAGGGGGCGTATCTAGCAGTTTTTGCTATTATGCTCAATGTCACAGATTGTTAGTGAGTAAGGCTCCTGTGTCTTGGTTTTTTTTTTTTTTTTGAAAGCCAGAGGTAACAGAATAAAATCTGTTGTTGTGGTCACACAGGATAGCCTACGTATTGTTTTCAGGAAGTGAGAGAGAGTGTTAGAATGTCGAGAGCAGGGTGGTTTATTGGTTTATGAGGTCCATGTGGGTGTTTTTACAAAGCCACATGTGTACTGTCTGTTGTTTTGCAAGGTCGCGTTGTGGGTTTACAATTTTATCTGAAGCGCTGTCAATGTACATTCTATATTGTAGAGATATATGTGTATATTTTCACTGTGCTTTTAAACTCCAGACTCTAGTTTTGTTACTAAATCCTGTTCAAATGTTCCTAAAGGCACTTTCTTACAGTTCCAACAATGGGTCAAAGCACCCACGTGAGGCACTGTGAATGTAACAGAATAGTCTTAGTATTGTTTTTTTTTGCACTGAATAAGATGAAGAAACACAGATACAGTGGTTTGTGGGGCGGGGCGGGGGGTCCAGCAGCTGTGGTTGGGCAGGTTTGTACCAAAGTCTTGCCACACACCTTTTCTTTAACCGGCCAGTAAGAAAGAATCACATTGTGCAAAGATAATGTCCAAACTTGTGACTGAAAATGTGTGGTGTGGCAGATGAGGTTAGCTGGAATAGCTAAACTTTAGCACTAGATAAAAACGTGTTGTTATTTTCTCCAGAGAGAGCAGGTCTTGTTGGGTACAGGGGTTGGGTATGTGTGCGTGCCCTGCACTGGGGGTCTGTGGAACCCATAAGGGCTAGCCTATCTGGTAGAGCCATAGCGACAAATCTGTGCTGACGTTCCAGGACACACTGATAATGTGAAAAGACTCCCAAAGTGTTTCCTGTGTGAGAAGAACGGCTGTATTAATTAACATCAACAATTGAGCCTTTTGAGGGCTTTATGCCTGTCCTATTTGGGATAAATAGCACGGGTAAAGTTAGACTGTTATTTTTGTTTGTTCAGTTATTGCCCTGCGCCCCACCACCATTTTGTTTCTTTCATGTAAAGCACTGAAAAATGTTTACTGAGATTATGTTTGAATTTCACTTTAGGATCATGTACCATGCATTTTTTAAAATTGTGATTATGAACAAATGCAGGCAGCTTTTGACAACGGGTTGTGTCTTTTCTGTGATGTCACACAAATCAAGGGAATTGTATTACTGTAGCAGTGTTTCCACTGGCAAGTTCCACCGCTTTCCCCAACCAAAACATGCAATCATTTTTTGTTTATTGTTTGTTTTTTATGAAACATTCATATCTAAATTGAATACTTAAATTAAAGATTGGTTACCCATAATATGTTGTCACTGTGGTTTTTGACAAGACCGGTCTGTCTGACTGTATGGATTTCACGATAAGGGCTGTGCTCCCTCAACTGAAATGTCAACATATAGGGCTTGTACATTGCACATCAAATCACCTGACATTCCGTTATCAGTCACCCAGCACTGCGGCCCGTCTACACATTATTACACTTGTATTAATTGTATCACTATTTAGATTGCTTTTCTTTACTGCCCGATGCCCCTCTCCCCTTAAAAAGAGCTGCATATTAATAGCAATTGACACTATCTTGGTTGTTCATCAAATGGAATCCAATTTCCTTTTTATACTCGTAATCAAAACATGAGCAGTGCTTAACGACGTCACATGGCAGTGGTCGCCATTTTGAAAGCATAGGCGTTATTGTTTGTAGTATGTTTTTTGTTAATTGTCAAGTAATTAACCGTGAAACTTTGTCATTATGGAAAAATGTTTTGATTAGTATAGGTATTGGTATATATAGAGATATATCCACGGTGATTCAGGATTGTACTAACTGTACTACAACTCTGTCAATGGAGTACCGCCAACAACAACAAAAATACCATGACGCGTTCGGATGTACAAGCCCCAGGGCAGATGTCAACCTTCCAAGTGACATAATATGTTTGAGCTGGCGGGTGCCGTTGATACTGACAACAATGTTCAATTCAGTATCAAGGGAACGGTGTTATTTATTTAAGGGGACTTTTAATTTGGAATCTCTATTACTTGAGTCCATCCTCTAACCGGAAGTCGTCATTCGAGGTTGTTGATCCATTTCCGTTAGCATGTTGTGGGAGTTAAATCCATAGACGGTACACGGTTTCTCTGCACGTCACCGTGTACATTTCAAACATATATTTTTTGATATCTTGAATCCCCAAGGACTGAAGATAAGGTGTGAGGTGAAGCATAGCAAGAAAACGGAGAGAAGGGTGCATCGGCCAGTATTTTGTTATTATTTATTTACCGCAGCTGTGCAAGTAAACACCAACGGCGTAAGGTTACCACAACGTTGCTAGGTAAGTTGACTGGCTAATTGCATACCTTTGAATGTCCTGTACGTTATTATGTGCCCTATAACGTGGGCTGATTAGTATAAACATTAACATTGGGTTTATTGCGCCTTAGTCCGTACGCCTATTTTTGTTAGCATGCTAGATGTCAGCAGTATCGCTTTCATAACATCCTAGCTACGAGTTAAATACAACATCCCCTGTAGCTGATTGCTTGTGTTGCTGTATCTCATTACTTCTTAAATAACGAATGCAACTCATTTGTGTTTTCATCTCTGCCAGATGTGACTGTTGTATCGATTAACATGAGTAACAGCCACCCTTTGCGACCATTGGCCTCTGTGTCGGAGATTGACCACATCCACCTGTTGTCAGAGCAGCTCGGCGCGTTGGTTCCCGGCGAGGAATACAGCGATGTTACCTTCATTGTGGAGGAAAAACGATTTCCTGCCCATCGTGTGATCTTGGCAGCCCGCTGTCATTACTTCAGGTAGCAGAATCGAGTGTCTAAACATACGATCCCATACTGCAGTAAGGCAATAGCTCTCAGTCAATGTGATCTAGAGAGGTAAAACAAACTCGAAGCTCGTCCTTCAATTCATAATTATACATGTTTCCATATTTCCCTGTTTGCTGTTCCTTTTTGAATATTGTCAAATTAAAATGCTATCAGAGCTTGTGATCCACAGGGGTCAAACCAATTTTGATCTCTTCTCTGAAGTGTCCCCTCCAATTCGAGGCCATCCCCTAGGAAACCCCCAAAGTCTGGGGACATTAGGATTCTGCATGTACAATTGCTATAGCAAAGAAAGATTGTTAAACCTTCAAGTACGTAACATCAGCGGGAGCACGTCAACCTATTATAGCTCATCACAATCCAAATGTACCTCTGACCTGCATTAGGGGAACCAAGCCTGCAGGGGCGAAGCCTGTCAACAGCCATATTCCACAGTTCAAAATACTTTAGATGCATGGTTGAGATTATTGCAATTTATAGGCCTATTTTAGCTGGTGTAATGTTGAAGCAATTTTTCATTTAAAAAAGGAATTGTGGAGAGATTTACAATTGTAGCCTTTCAATAAAGTACCAGATAGTCTTTCATGTTAGGGCAGACATCCATGTTAGGCTTCTGACAAAGAAAAGCTCATTTGAATCCAATGTGAGCCTACCCCGGGTTTGTAACGGGCAAAACAAAAATAAGGTAAGGTATACCATAAGGGTAAGGTAAAGAAAATGAGCACCGATCCAAATCTGTACAACTGCTACACCCCTACTGTTGATGTTTTGCCCAACACACAATTTAAAATATGTCCAGTGTCCTCTACCCTGGAGCCTCGTCTCAATGTAAACACAGTTGCTTAAAATGTGTTAACAACGTGAATTCCTGATAGCATGTGTGTGTTTTTAAAATTGGTAATTGTAGTTTTCCGTTTGACGGCTGCTTGGTTATCATCAAACCAGCACTTCTTTGGAGCTAGATTGACTCGATGGAAAACGCACATCATAATCACAGCCACACAATCGACATGCTCAGTAACTCAGTCCATTCCCCCGGTAGCCCCTTTAGCCCTTAAGATTGTGGGGAGCAGCATGTTCACCTGTGTCTGTGCCCCCCCCCCCTCCCCCCCGGCAGGGCGCTGCTCTACGGGGGGATGAAGGAGTCCCAGCCGCAGGCGGAGGTGTGCCTGGAGGAGACGCGTGCAGAGGCCTTCTCCATGCTGCTGCACTACCTCTACACGGGCCGCGCCAGCCTCAGCTCGGCCCGAGAGGAGGTGCTGCTGGACTTCCTGGGCCTGGCGCACCGCTACGGCCTGCAGCCACTGGAGGACTCCACCTCGGAGTTCCTGCGCACCGTGCTGCACACCAACAACGTGTGCCTGGTGTTCGACGTGGCCAGCCTGTACTCCCTCAGCGCACTGAGCGCCGCCTGCTGCGCCTACATGGACCGCCATGGGCCCGACGTGCTGAGCTCCGACGGCTTCCTCACGCTCTCCAAGGTAACGCGGGTTTGCGTCTGTGTCTGCGTGTGCGTGTGAGGGGGATGTTGAATATGTGTAGGCCGGGTTCTACCCTACAAGTCAGCTGTTTAAGTGTTCCTGGTGGCATTGGTGGGTTATTAGTACAAAACAAAATTGACTCTACTGCTTATTAATACAATTATTAATATTAATAAACAAAGGGTGTGTCTGAGCACACGTCATCAGGGGTTTTCACTGCATGTGAAATGGATGATTTTCTCATTCCGACTCTGAAACCCACTTGGTAGAATTCCATTCCTGTTATTTTGATTCAGTGCATTTGATAAGCTTCCCTGGTTGATTAGATGACATCATGAATGTGTGTGTGTGTCTGCGCCTGCAGGCCGCCCTGCTCACGGTGGTCCGGAGGGACTCGTTCGCCGCCACCGAGAAGGAGATCTTCCTGGCGCTGAGCCGCTGGAGCCGTCACCGCGGCGACGGCGGCGGCGAGGACTCGCGGGAGGTGATGTCAGCGGTGCGGCTTCCCCTCATGAGCCTGACGGAGATGCTGAACGTGGTGCGGCCCTCCGGCCTGCTCAGCCCCGACCAGCTGCTGGACGCCATCAAGACGCGCTCCGAGAGCCGCGACATGGACCTCAACTACCGCGGCATGCTCAGTCAGTACCCCCCCCCCCCCACTGCCTGCCTCCCCCAGCGGGGGGCTTCCTCTCTGTGTTCTGTGGTCCAAAGTGTAAGCCGCCGTCTGGGTGGAAAAAGGGCCGAGGTTGTTTGTGACTTGGAGTGTGGGTGGTGTCACGTGATGCCATCCTGCAGGGGACAGTGTGTGGTTCAGGGGGTTTAGTTGTGATGGGATAAATGTTCCCCCTAAAGATGTGTTTACTCCTTTATTTATGTAGTGTTTAATGACTTCTTTTGAAAATGTTTTGGTCTGATGTAGCTTCATAGACGACATGAACATATGTTTCCTTTTGGAGTGAACGGGTCGTTCTCCGGTTCTCTTACGTAGGACGTTCCTGCTAGCCACTGTTCTAGTTCAACGACCACGACACCCCTACCTCCAGCTGGTGGACATTTTAGTGTTTTTCTATTATTTAGTGTCGTCTGCATTGTGTTGTATCACGTTTGTGTTACGTTGTGCTTGTGTTTCCAGTCCCGGAGGAGAACATCGCCACCATGAAGCACGGGGCCCAGGTGGTGAAGGGGGAGCTGAAGTCGGCCCTGCTGGATGGAGACACCCAGAACTACGACTTGGACCACGGCTTCTCCAGGCACCCCATCGAGGAGGACGGCCGCGCGGGCATCCAGGTGAAGCTGGGCCAGCCCTCCATCGTCAACCACATCCGCCTGCTGCTCTGGGACCGCGACAGCCGGTGAGGGAAGAAGCCGGACGTGACTGGGTTGGATCCCCCCACCGTGTCGGCAGCCTAGCCCATAGTCATCCTCAAAGAGCCAGTGAACCAGCAAAAGAACTGGCAAAAACAAAGGATTTAATTTTCTGATTTTAATGACAGTCTGCTAAACAGTTTCAGGATATATACATTGCTTATGGTGTTTGACCCCCAGCTGAAAGGTTCAGGGTTCAATCCCCAATGTCCACAGCCTCGGGCAAGATGCCTAACCATCTCCCTGCCCATTGATGACATGCATCTAAATGCACTTTAAGTCACTATGCATTAAAGCATCTGCAGAATAGGAAATGGCAGGATTATGCTAAGCCGTCCAAAAGATATATACACTTATAGCATTGTAGAAGGCTTTGGGTCATATCATCGTATATTTCTCTAATTCAGTATGAGAAGAAGCATAGCAACACTCTGTGCCTCAGACAGGATTTCCATAACATTAGCATTATATTACTTACCCATGTCGCTTAGCGCTACCATTTTGGTAAAATGACCCGTGATGGATTTCTGGATGCCTCCGCTGAAGCCCTGTGTGACCCCGTGTCTGCAGGTCCTACTCCTACTACATCGAGGTGTCGATGGACGAGTTGGACTGGATCCGTGTGGTGGACCACTCCAAGTCCTTGTGTCGCTCCTGGCAGAACCTCTACTTCCCCCCCAGGGTGTGCCGGTAAGCAGCACAGCAGTCCACCTGGCTCTCTGCACCGCGCTTCATGCAGGGTTGTGTGTCAGCAGGGGAAACGCTTTGTCTCCATACGTAACATTGGCTTCACGCGCTTTATATAACGCTGTTTCTGTTTGCCTTGCATAAACGTTTTGTATACACAACCCTAGGTTTCTGTACACGTTGTATTCCCGTATGTTTGTTTATAGAATATGTCTATACACCTTATCTATAACGCTGTTTGTATACACATGGTTTACAACGCTAGGTTTGTGTACACTGTATTTAACTCCAGGTTTGTGCATCTACATCATACAATGTACAATCTACATTTGTACATTTCCATATACAAACCAGCTGCGCTCGGTTCAACAAATGCTCCTGAAAAGGCTCCAACTCTGGTTGATCTAGATGGAGACAAGAGATGTAGTCTCTTGTATCACCTGATACTTTTCTATAACATTTCTCAAGAAATTGGATACGAGTTTATCCCATTATAATGTGTGATGCCTTTTATCACATGGTGTGCTCTTTGTGCCTGTATTGCACTCGGCACAATGGAGGCAAACATTTCCCGATTCTCCTTACTTCACACTGGCAAGCGTTATTTGATCCTGAATGACCTAAAATGCATGCAGTGAATGACGGCGCCAACTATAGGCTCTGCTTGTAGTCATCATTCATCCAGCGACCTTCTGTTGGTCGTGACAGCCTCCCGCCTGCTCACACGTTTGGAACACCGGCTCACTGGTTTCCCATGTTAAAGCAGGCAGGGGCGACCGGCCGAGTCGTGCACCGCGACCAGCCCTCCCCTGAACGTCTTCTTCTGCTCCTGTGTGTGTGTGTGTGTGCGTGTGTGTGTGTGTGTGTGTGTATGTGTGTATGAATGTGTGTGTGTCCGTATGTGTATGTGTATGTGTATATGTGTGTATGTATGTGTGTGTGTCCGTGTGTGTGTGTGTGTGTGTGTGTGTGCCTGTGCGTGTGCGTATGTGTATGTGTGTGTAGATACGTGCGCATTGTGGGGACACACAACACGGTCAACAAGGTCTTCCACCTGGTGGCCTTCGAGTGCATGTTCACCAACCGGTCGTACACCTTGGACCATGGCCTTGTGGGTAAGTTCCCCAGGACCACTCCAACATGTCCCCACTTTCGCCATGACAACTGAGGAAACGTGTGAGCCCAGCCCTTTGTCGGTAGTGTGAAGAGATTGCTATATTGCAGTTAAGGCCAACATTGGCCCCCACTTTACCACCAGCTGGGGCGTTGATTAGCCATTACAAGCAATTTAAAAATCTACCCTATGAGGACAACACACAGAGGAATGTTATGATGGCTCATTAGGGTCAGCCTCCCAGTTAGTACAGTCCACTTGGTATGCTGGAATGGCCTGGTAATCAACATCACACCTGGTGGTAGAATAAGGGCCCCTTAATATTGGTCATGTATTCTTCCAATGCCTATAGCTTGGGTGATTTGACATCCAACTGGGCCCTCAAAACTGAAAATGAGTTGCATAAACAGTCAACTTCTTCCCCTCCACAGTGCCCAATGAGAACGTAGCAACCATAGCCGCCTGCGCCAGCGTTGTCGAGGGTGTGAGCCGAAGCAGGAATGCCTTGCTCAACGGCGACACTCGCAATTACGACTGGGACTCGGGCTACACCTGCCACCAGCTTGGCTCGGGCGCCATCGTTATCCAGCTGGCCCAGCCCTACGCCATCAGCTCCTTACGGTCGGCCATTTTGTTTGGACTCGTTCCACTTTCTCTCTCTGAGTGCGTTGTATCACTTTTATTTTGAAAGTACCCCAATCCATATGCTGGTAGCTACTAACTAGGCACCTCCCTTCCCTGTGTTGGGCAGGCTCCTGCTGTGGGACTGCGATGAGCGCTCCTACAGCTACTATGTTGAGGTCTCCACCAATCAGCAGCAGTGGACTAAAGTGGTGGACCGCACCAAGGTGGCCTGCCGGTCAGTGTCCCGTTCAGACCGTTGACCTCGCTCCTCCCTTCCGTCTCCTACTGTCTTTCTTTACATCCCTCTACTGCACTGTCGCTCTGGTCTCCTCTCTTCTCTCATACCACGTATTCTGTTTGCTCTCTCCCTCCTGCCTCCCCCCTTCATCTCTCTATCTCTCTGGCCTCCTGTCCTGCATTCTATCTCCTGCTTCCTCTCTCCTCTGCCCTCTCTCCTGCTCCTTCTCGTCTCCCCTCATCATTTACCTGAAGTCTTTACACAAGGGTGCCTCAGATTATACAAGTTAGAAATAGTATTTTGTGTATTTTTGTATTGAAATCTTTAATTTGTTTACATTTAAATCTCAAAATGTGTGAAATCAAGATTCTCTTTCCCTTTATGACAAGGCAGTGTCTTTGGTAGAATTAATGCTCCAAATCATAGGAATCTCATCCGAACAGCTGCAATACCGGTTAGTTTATCTCTACATATCTTTTCCTCTCCCATGATGCTTTGCAGGTCGTGGCAGACCCTGAAGTTTGAGAAGCACCCCGCCTCCTTTATCCGAATTGTGGGAACGCACAACACAGCCAATGAGGTCAGAGGAACGCACAGCAAGAGGACTCACCTCACTAGAACGTCATTATATCGGGAATCTGTTACTTCCTTTTCCTTCTCAGTCAACCCAAATGGGCCATCTGTAACTTTGGTGAAAGTGATGGAGTGATGATTTTCTCATCATTCCAACAGATCAGCAGACTACTGAAATGTCATGTCTGAATTGCGTCATTGAAATCAATAGGGATTGTAGGAAACGGTATACACCCCTAATGTGTGTATGATAGGATGTTTTAGTCAGACAGTACATTTGGGGTTTGCAGGAGATTTGTTAACAGAAGAGCAGAATGTCTGTAGTCATTTTATTTAAAAAAGTTTTTCATGAAACATAATTTCAAAATCAGATTCCTAACTCATACCAAAAAGAAGTGGGAGATGATTTGGCAGCAGATTGTGGTAAAAGCTCTTGGCAGTAAATGAGCTTCTAATGCTCTTCCAATGTCTCCCTCTCCCACTGTCTTGTCTGTGTCTCCCTCTCCCATTGTCTGGTCTGTGTCTCTCTCTCCCACTGTCTGGTCTGTGTCTCTCTCCCACTGTCTGGTCTGTGTCTCTCTCCCACTGTCTTGTCTGTGTCTCCCTCTCCCATTGTCTGGTCTGTGTCTCCCTCTCCCATTGTCTGGTCTGTGTCTCCCTCTCCCATTGTCTGGTCTGTGTCTCTCTCTCCCACTGTCTTGTCTGTGTCTCCCTCTCCCACTGCCTTGTCTGTGTCTCCCTCTCCCATTGTCTGGTCTGTGTCTCTCTCTCCCACTGTCTTGTCTGTGTCTCTCTCTCCCACTGCCTTGTCTGTGTCTCCCTCTCCCATTTTCTGGTCTGTGTCTCTCTCTCTCACTGTCTTGTCTGTGTCTCCCTCTCCCATTGTCTGGTCTGTGTCTCTCTCTCCCACTGTCTTGTCTGTGTCTCCCTCTCCCATTGTCTGGTCTGTGTCTCTCTCTCCCACTGCCTTGTCTGTGTCTCCCTCTCCCATTGTCTGGTCTGTGTCTCCCTCTCCCACTGCCTTGTCTGTGTCTCCCTCTCCCACTGTCTTGTCTGTGTCTCTCTCTCCCACTGTCTTGTCTATGTCTCTCTCCCGTTCCGCCGCAGGTCTTCCACTGCGTCCATTTTGAGTGTCCGGCCCAGCTGGACTCAGAGGTCAACGAGGGCACCCCTGGCCCACAGTCCCCCGAGGGGGGCGTCGTCCCCTACCTCCAGCCACGCCCCCTGCGACCCTCACGCACGCACAGTCTGCTGCCCACCCAGCCCTCTTCATCCTCCTCCTCCACTTCATCCCCACCCAACCACTAAGAGATGCTCCTCCTCCTCCTCCTCCTCCTCTTCCTGACAACCACTAGGAGATCTCACTCACTTCCTGTCCTCTCCTGCTCATCTCTCCACTGCTCCCATACCTTGTTTGAAACGCCACTCGATACTTGGCCGTGACCCAAACCCAGTCTGTTTTGAATCCAGAATTCCTTGTCTGTGCTGGCCAAAGCGCCAGCCCACAGAACTGTATGCATCATAGCGTCTCCCCCAGTCTCACCTTCCCATTTTGTGAAACGGGGGCAAAGGTCGACACCACGTTTTGGTCGGTTAGCGTAGGGATTTGATTTGTCCGTGGCGATAGTCGTAACAGGAAGCGTGTCAAAGTGGGCGTGGCAGAGACAGTCTCTAACCTTACACCATCGATGCGGTTATACCACTAAAAGAAACTAAAAGAACAACCCACTGGGTAGAAATTATTTTCGGATTTTACATTTCTTAAATCTATATCCACTTTGAACATATTTTTGCTACCTAAAAAAAAACAAAAAAAACAAAAAGGTGCCCAGGTCAGTACTCTTCTATCCTGGGAATCCCATCCCTGACGGCAATAACTGTTTTTAGCAAACCCCCACCCACCCCCCTTATATAGCCCGTGACTCCGAACCTGTAAGACATGCCAGCAATTACTTCAACAGAAGAGGTGTCACTTGTTTTAAAATGGCCGCTGCATCTGTCTGTACTGACGGAAAGCCCATTGCCAAAGCTTGGTGGCGCGTGGGGCCATGGCTCCTCAACACTTAGCTCACCTGTTGGCTCAGCTCAACACGCCGGGGACACGGCACACTCTGAAGTGTTCGGCTCACACAATCTCAACTCAAATATAAATCTTTTATACTGAAAGTATTTTTACTAGGCACTTGGAATAGCTTAGTACAACCCATTTTTGGGGGGGTTGGAGGTGCACGGCGGCAACATTTTAAATCTGCGTTTGTAAGCTTGGACCAAATGGTTTGCACTGGGTCTGAGAGGAGAGTGTGTTTTGAAGGAGCGGGACAAACGGCTGTAGAAGGCACTTTAACTGACGACAATACTGAGCAGCAGCCGCTGTGTGAAGTACAGGGCTGGCCTGCCATCCAATGGGAAACCTCTGTTGTTTTTGTCGTTTGTTTTTGTTTTTATTTGAATGAAGCGTGCTGCTCTTAAATATGTTGTATGTTCATTTAGTTCTGAATAGGGCTATTATAATGGTTATTGTTACTATTTGTGTTTAAAGACAGTAAAGCCCTTTGAGCTAGTAGTGCTGTGGTTTGCATTTTATTTTTTGTTCCTGCTCTGTCTTAGTTTTCACCCCTGGCCTTGACTCTAAGCAGCGCATGTCATGGAGTTGTTTCATTTATTTATTTAGCATTCTGAGGGACTTTTATTTTGGCATTAAAAGCCCCATATGGACATGTTGAGGGGCTCTGAACCCCCTTTTCCTGTCTCCATGATAGTATTTCCTGAGGGAGGACTTCATGGTCGACATTACTGTAGAAATAGGTTTGATTTTATACATCCAAGGTCACTGTATATGTTGAAAAAAAAAGGAAAATGTATAACGATGATAATATTGGGAAAAAAGTAAAGTATATAGGCCTATTTATTATTTTTCTTCATATTATTGATAGTATTATATGTTACAGATGCATAGGTATGTTGCTTAAGTCACATCCGCAATTTGAACTGTGAGGGCTTTTGGCTCAATATTAATTCCTACTATTACGATGGTGTCTCTGTTAACACAATGAGGTGATGCCACTCAACAGAGAGGGCGGGCTGAGATGGATCACCATGTGGTCAGAAAGCTGCTCCGAGCTGCTCAGGTCAGAGGTCACCGGCTCCACACCAGGTTGAGTGTGGGGCATTGCTGGGAGTATGAACATGCTCTGAACGATGTGTATACCCTCTGTTAGATGTAGGAGATCCATTGCAAGGCTGCCGTCATGGAACGTCAAAAAACAAAGGTCATTGCAGAGGACAGAATTACTCCCACAGTTTTAAACTGTCTACACATCTCATTCAAATTCTATGATTCTTCTGCCTGTTTAATCATTAACTAATAATATGCATCAGTCCCTAAGCTTTGTTTATTTCACTGCCTCTTATGAATGCCTTTCAACAATGTTATAAATAATTATGATCAACTGTTTGTGCTTTTGGATTGCTTTACCTATGCCACTGCTCTTGTTTATGTCAATGACTGCAGTTTGTCTAAGACCTAAAGTGAAGTAATGTTGATTCGCTTTGATTAGACATTAACACCTTATGATAAAATAATATATCATTAATTGACCTTTGACTTTAATTTCACTGATGCTTAACATATTTGTTTTGATTCGTTTGGTTTTCTTTATTAAAAAAATAAATAAGTGTTGGACCAAACTATTTGATTGGCATTCCTTTACATGTGTATTTCCTGGAAGACGTAGGGTTAACAATAAACTAAATGTGACACATTCTTTAGGAAGGGCAAGAGAGGATTCACGCAGAACGCTTGGAAAACCGCAGCCGTCCAAAAACATTTTCTTGCATTAATATTCCTTAATGCTTTCCAATTAATTTCTAATAGCAATTGGAATTTCTATATATATTCAGTGTCTAACAATATTGACATTATTTTTCGCAAATAAAAGAATATTGACATTGCTCGTTAATGTACGCGTTTCCGGAATACTTAGTGAGCAGCTACAGGCGACGTGTGAATAGGGTGGTCCTAAACGGGGAAGTCAATTGTCTTTTTGTAGGCAGTGCGTTAGACCGTTTATTGAATTAGCTTTTACAACGTCGATCGGTCGCCGTATTGCCAGCTTTTTATGTTTAAGGCGTTTAGTGGTCGGACGACGCCTCCAGATTGTAAAATAGATAATCGCCAGAGCGTCCAGACCCCCCTCTCTGCTGGGTTAGTGTTCACGTCGAGGTCCAGCTGATCGCTTTGAGTCCCGTGAGGACGCTGGATGATCAATTACTACAAACTGATTCGTTTCAGGAGGAAAAAGAAACCCCAAGTTGCTGGTGTCGGTACTACGGGCGCAACTATTTTCCTGTTTTTCATGTTTTCTTTCCAGTTGCGAAGGGAAACCTTGAGGATATTTTGGGTTGAACTTGCCTGTTAAAGAGCCGCTGGACGACAAGGCCCCGCACTCATCCCGAGCCGCCTCGCGGATCAATCTCCTTTATTTCAAGTCATGGGAGACACGAGTGAACGCAGCAAACCTCCCGGTTTACCACCCCGCTGCCCCTGCGGATTTTGGGGGTAAGATTGCGCCGTTGTATCGGTGAAATAAACGAGATAGTTCATAGGAAATATTGCCCAGGGTTTAGTACAGACCCATTGTTGTTGTTCTGTTGTGCAGGCCGGGTGGGGGTTGGGAAGTTAATACCTTTTTAGCTGGGGAAAACGGACTACTTTCTCAATGTTTCCCCTTCAAAGTGCTCGCCGTGTGTCAATGTGATCGTTGTGGATGGCCGATGTTCATGTTTATTTGTTGCTCATTTTGAAATTCAGGAGGTGACGTATCGGAGAGACAGAATGATTTATTGCCAGCAGGTTCCTTTTAAACGTGCCCAGGATTTATATCTGCTCAAACTACACACCGAACGGCTTCCCGTTTGGTGCTTTGGCCAAGACGACCAACTTAACATGGTTCAGTTTCTCTCTTTCCCTCGGAGGGCGGTGGGTGGGGTGGATTTTAATTCTTTGATTCAAACGTTTTCTTTCTTAGTGGAGAGCTCGCTGTGTTTTGCATACCGGATGTGATTCGCTGCTGTCTCTGGCGAGGCTTCTCTTGCGAAATTCCCTGAGAAAAGATTAAGTAATGACAAATGACGTGTCGTCGGAGTTGACTATTGCCCTGCACCACACACACACACACACACACACACACACACACACACACACACACACACGTCCATCCCTGCGATCTGTTTTGTAGGTATTTTTCGTGTACGTGTGTAAATTCTGACCTCCCCCCACTACCCCACCTGTCTGTCAGATGACACAAATGGTATCTACTAATGTTTATGGCTCTGTGTCACCAAAAACACCTGGCCACGGCGTCCTACGTTCGCTCCTTGCAGAATTTACTGCCTTACAGATGACCGAAAGCCACCGTTTGGTTAGTGTTGGCATTCTAGCATTTTGGGATCCGTATTGTACGAAAGCCATCTTTGCATCGGATTGCATTCATGTGGTTTTCCCAACAGTTGATCGCAGCAACCGTGCGAGATCGCGAAAGCCCAAAGAAAATGCAATCCTTTGCTAAGTCGTCCATTAAACCAAGAAAAAGTAGTCCAAAATGATTTGGTGTAGCCCATATGTTCAACCATGTTAACCATCACTTGTGTTTTCCAAAGTGTGGATATATAGATACCCTCTTCCATCATCACACAAGTCATAAAATATAAACAATGGCAACCATTTTGTCAACTTGGGCAATGGAGAGCTAATAGGCCTACCTGGTTACCAGGTAGACACGACACTATCTGAGCATAATAGTATTGTCATTGATGCAGGTGATGCCAGGTAAGCCCCAGTTTCAGGGTGTTGTGTACCAGGATTAATTGGATCATAGGTTTGTTTCATCAGTGGGCGGGGACTGCTTTAAATGCGTCCCATGACTAAACTCCCATAATCTAGATGAGTTCCCTTATCGGTTTGGCACGTTGGGTTTAGACTAGGTAACAATGACCCAGATGAAACAATCAATGGTATTTCTTTTTACCAGGGTGTTATCTTTCAAAGAAGGAGTTTAGCCTTTGTGCCTTTGGTGATACTTCATAACCACACACACACACACACACACACACACACACGCGCAGAGTGTGTTTGGCTGCTTGGCCATGCAGCATAATTCGGTGGTATCCAACAGCTGATGATACAGTAACAGCCATATGTTATACATGTAACGTCCACAGGCACATGCATGGCCTATATCTGTAGTCCCTATGTAGTGGAGATCACTCTCTTAAGGGGAGGCTGTTCTCGGCAGGGATAGCCAGTTGAAGACGTGAGCTGCCATATTGAACAGGGCTTCAAAGAGAGCTCTGACTGACAGGTGTGGGCCTACACAAAGATCACAGCTGGATTCTTCTGGTCTGACCTGCACACTGACTAATCAATAGATCACCTCTATTGACTAAAGGTACTACCACTAGCATTGTTAGTGGCATGCTCTACTCCTGCATATTAAGCTACACAATGGATTGGACCCCATTACTAGTACTATGATGTGATGTTGAAGACCCAATCATCTCCATTGAAATGCATGTTTATTCCATCTAAGTATTGCATTATGGCACCATTTTAACAATGTGTGTACCGGCTTAGGCCTAATGCCTATGGTAACTATCTACGCTATGCTGATACTGCATTATATGCCAGCCTTCTATCCTTGGGAGGGGGCAGGCATAATCTTTCCAAAGGGCTATACTGTCTCTCGCTCTCGCTCTCGCTCTCGCTCTCTCTCTCTCTCTCTCTCTCTCTCTCACACACACACACCACAAGTATGACTGCCCAGCTGTCCTCTACAACAAGCGCTTGGCTGCTTGTGAGAAACGTGTCTTATGCAGGCTGGTTGTGCAGCATTGGTAGCATAGCTTCTGTAGGCATAGCGGTATGAATAAAACACAGCTTCCAATGGACCCCGCCTAATGTATGGTATTGTTATTCAAGTGGCTGTGGACCAGAACCCTGGAGACCATAGGGGACATAACAGTACAAGTATGGATGGTACAAGCACGGGTCCTGTTCTGTTACTCGCCTTCAAAACGGGATTCGTTAACCAAAACACCTGCTTTTCTGAATCCACATCGCTGGTCCTGCTGGGGTTTTGTGAAAGAAGGCTGTAGCTTTGTGTCTTTCTAGGCTGTTTTCATGTTTCTTTTTGTGATGGCAGCAATAGGGATGCAGGGATTTCTAAAAGCCTTGTCAACGTGTTGACAGCTGTTTTGTTGGCTTTGTTTAACATGTTGAAACACAAACATGATGTTTTATTGTCCATAATGGGTGACACTGTTGGCTTCCTGAAAGTTTAGGACCAGAGAAATGGTGGTGTGTGCATCCTCAACAAGAGGTTACATTTGAGTCTGTCTGCGGCGACTCAAATGTACAGCTCTACAGCTCTGAACACACTGTGTGTTAAGAGCTGTAGGCTGGAAGGACTCGCTAAGAAGACGCCATTCTAGCTCTCCTTTTACAGAGTAAAACAACAAACAAAAGTGGGCTTTTGATAACAAAGACTGACACACGTACGTTTGCTTGTGTACCTTTTGGATAACAACAGCAAATAGTTACCTGGAACATGTGAAAACACGAGCACAGCACATACAAGCTAGGACTCGGGGCCACAGAAAGAGTCAACACATGTTTAAATAACAGGAACACAACCAGCGCACGACCAGAACACACTGATCGATTGTCCAGTTGTTGTTACTCATGGTTCTGTATTCTGTAATTAGACATTTAGAAGAAGTGGAGGATCAACAGAACAGTGTTTTTTGTTTTTGTGAGTTCTCGTGGGACTCTCTTGAGTGTGTGACTTAATGAGGGACACTTTGGGTATGACTGAGTAATCTGAGTTCAGTTTGGACGGATGCTTTGGTATTGCTTTAGACGGATCCCAGTTCAACTCTGTTGTATCCAAAAGGGGCTAAACGGTTTTTGGTATCTTCCTAAGCTAGGGCGCGTCACTGATTAGAAGTAGCTCACTATGGTTCAGTGGTTGACATAATCCTTGTTAGAAGGTAAAATGTTATACAGGACGTCAAAGTTGGTTTTGTTTCATCGCCGCATCTCATCAACATTAAGGACTTGTGTTCAGCCTAAGACTTTGACCCGAACTGAACGGGGATAGAGTGGAATCTGTGATTGATCCTGTGGTATGAAAAACACCCTCAGCCTTCATGAGTCCTCCTCCAGCCCAGCCCTCCCTGAGTTATGTTGTCTGTTTTTCCTCCCCAGGTCCAGTAAAACCATGAACATGTGCTCAAAATGTTTTGCTGGTAAGTTCTACTCATTTAAATGGTATTATTTGAACGTAAAGCTAAAACTAATAGCAAATCCATAACTAATTGTCTGAAGCCTATTGTAACCAATGTGATTAGAATTGAGGAGTTATCAATCTTCCAAAATGGAATTGTATAAGATGCATAATGTGCTGCTCAGAGCGTGTCCATGTAGAAACGGTTAAGGGGAAAGAGTTGGCAACTGCCATTTGTTTTTGGGAGGATGTGGTGGCCATGGCAACCAGGGAACATGGCTGCCACACACTGGCCATTGTACAAGACAGGCCTGGTTGTCCATTTTTGCCGGAGTGGTCCCTGCTGTGTGTCCCATAATCAATTTAACTGTGGGCATGTCAACAGTGCCTAGTTACGCCCTTCAGATTGAAATGGATCATCTGACCCCTAGTGTTTAATCATTTGTAGACCAGGGCCTCTTTATTTCACAATGCTCAAACTTTTTGGTTCTATACCAAATCATACAGGAAACTGAACCTTTAACACACTATTGCTGCTGTGTCAGTGTGTGCTCTCATAACTCCTGTGAAGCTCAAACTCTGCTCTTCTTCGCTTCCCTTTTCCTCCCCCGCAGATATTCAGAAAAAGCAGCCAGAGGAGGACTGCACCTCTCAACCCATCCAAAGCTCGGGGAGTAGCCAATCGCCCGTCTTCAGTAGCGAGACGAGCAGTAGCAGTAGCCAATCCCTGTTGTCGAGCACGCCCTCTAGCTCTGAGCAACTGTCAACCGAAGAATCCTCGTCCACGTGCCCTGCCCCCAGGGAAGGTAAGATTGGCGGCTGTGTTTTTCAGTTATTTCTTGCAACGCTAAATATGCTGTTTAATGCCTTGGGAGAGCTAAGCGAAGCAGTTTGATTCTGTACATCCATGGTGTAATGACTAGGCAGTGCTATTTTCCACAAATGTGAAAAAATCCAAATGGAAAAAAAAGGCCACCTTGAACATCCGTGTCGTTTTGTGTGCCATTGAATGAAAAGGAAAAGAATAAATGACAACAAGCAACTTCCTATATGTTTTCAAACTAATGCTGATATTCTCCATGAACAGGACCATCCAGCACAGAAACAGCCCAGGGCACCCTCTGCACACCCACAAAACGCCCTCGTGAATCAGGTTAGTCCCTGCCTCCGCACGGTCCCCGCACACCTTCCTGGTCCCCAGACCTGGTCCTCTATAACCGGCTCCCCTCCTCCACACCTTCCTGGTCCCCAGACCTGG
>JAOPUH010000090.1:6540734-6550734 GCA_027123175.1 Urophycis cirrata | reverse complement strand
AAGACTTCTTTTTTTTTTTCAAAGAAATGTCTAATGTGAAGGGGGAAATATTGTTTATATTGTTTAAGTCTGAGGGCTCAAAACTATTTTTTTTTTGCACTTCCCAATTAATATTAATAATAATAATAATAAACTTTATTTGCATACGCAGCTTTTAAAAAGGGACTACCCAGTGCGCCTTGAAGCTAAATTCCCGTGGGGTTCCCGTCCGATGACAGCGTTTGTGAGCGTTAGTGTTATGCGTCCTGTCGGGGTGGTTGGCCAACCTCTAAAGATGGCCGCCCATCCTGTCAGGGCGGTTGGCCAACCTCTAAAGATGGCCGCCCTGCAGCAGGCCGCCTCCACACAGAATGGTCTCACTGGGAGGACGTGTCTCTGACTGCATCTGAAGCACCTCGGGGCCCCATCACTACTGCTACTCTCTGGATTCTGTTGGATTCTGTTTGGTGATCCACATATCCTGCATGGTATGGCTGCACAATGAGTAGGCAATTGCATTTATTTATTAAAGGGCAAACTAAGTTGTGTTAAGTTGTGAAAGAAAATACACAGATCAACCTCAAAAAAATCCTGAAATAGAGAGAGAAAGAGAGAAGGACACAAAGAAGAAGAGTTAAAAATAATACAAGCACAGCACGCATGCAGCATACTTTACATTGCGGCCAGAGGTCAGAGGTCGGTATATGGAGGGTGTGACTTGCCCACCCTGAGTGCAACTGCAACACAACCATGGCTACTTCCTCCCAGTTACATGGAGGAAAAAACGGTTTCTTGTTTAGATTTCCCACAAAACAGAAGTGTGCATCTTAGGGTAAAGTTTACCGCAACCATCATTTGGTTTGTCTATAGATGTCTTATCAGCAATTTTTTAAAAGACGCTGCAAATAGTTTAATGATGAGGTGTTATTAAAGTGTCTTCTTTTGAGGCTGGGGAGATAAAGCCTACCACACCTTAAGTTGTTCAATACCTGGGAAACCTTTCGAAGAACTATTAATCACAGGTCGATTCATCACAGGTCCCCAGCAGATGTGGATGTCTTTCTTCACAATTTGTTTTGTAAAGACCTCACGCGAGACAAGCGATCAATGCACACAACAGGCAAAAACATTTTACAAATCTGATCTCACTTCAAACACTGGCCTCTTTGTGAATGACGACCAGCAGCTTTTCTATGTGTGCCTCTCGGTGTGTGGGCAGCGTTCAGGAGTGTCCCCAGGCCGTGGGCACGGTGGGGAGAGGGTCGCAGAGCTTTGGGGCCCATTTTGATATCCTGATAGAGCTTTCTTGAATAAAGATTTTGTAATGGCTGAGTCTATCTGTCCTGATGGCCTGTGAACTGTAAACACACACACAAACACACACACACATTTTATGTTGTTGAACTGTGGTATAGAGAAGAAAAGTATATATTTTTTGTCCACTATCTTATACTATATTAATTAGTAAGTTAGTAAAACATAAGTAAGTTCTGTTTTACAAAAAAAATATGCAATATTAAATCGGCTATGACCCCACTACTACTATTGTAGCAGTAACCAAAAACAAAATGATCAAATATCATTATTATAGTAATACACTTCAAAAACGTATATAGTGATGAAGCAAAGACGAACAGTAGCACTTCTATCTGACTAGAGAGAATGAGAGCTGCTGATGGGAGGGGGGAGGAGAGAGAGAGAACGACAGAACGTGATGCTTGCGAATTAGCGATCACATTCCCTGGGCTGACACAAACTCTATCCCAATACCATTTTAGTCTTTGCCGTTTTCCGCTGTGTGGATTACGATTGTGGACTCCCCGTCCCGTGCGGAATATCAGATGGTGCGGGCGCGACTGTAATCGCGTGTTCGATTACAAAACGTTCACCGGCTACTTAGACAGAACATCGGGTACAGGTACAGTGACCTTCTATTGTTGAAACTTGTTTTACTGGACGTTCTGGCTATTGTTAAGGGCACAAATATAATATAGTTGGATGTTATAATTATGGGCTGTTATGTTCAGTTTAGACGCCTTGACTGATGGTTAAAACAAATATTTCGTCAGGCTCTTGTAAAAATAGAAGACGTTACGTGACCAGTCGGAACGTTTATTGGTCTGCACTAAATGGATGTAGTTTTCTCTCGAGCCATGTCCGTGGTATGTTGCGGTGCGTAAAATAAAAAAAACTACAATCCCATTCGCTCTGTAGTTTCTACGGCGCGTACATGTTACGTATTATTTTGAGGACCACAAATTGTCCTCGCTGGTGCTGTGAACATTTTCGGTCTTCAGCCGTGCTCTGTAGTCTGAATTAAAGTCATTACTGTATGTGCAGAGAATATGTTTGCCTTATTCTTGCACACCCGGACGTAAAAACATGAGACGTCCATCACTTATGGGAAGTAAGTAACGTTCACATCAGAGTGTTAAAAGACAAAACCTAATCATCAGTGGGTAGACTTTTCTCCTTTAGTGGCAAAGCTATTGCTATGTTTGCCCAGTTAAAAACAGCTATAAACCCATACATTTGCTAAAACAAAAACAACATGTGTTTTGTTTTAGATAACAGCAGATTGTTCCATACTAACCGAAGTAGGGTAACGTTAAGATGTGTTCACGTTTAGCCTATGTTGTGTAATGTTAATGCACGGTTCGTTGCACGGTCAGACATTCTGTATTAGTCAGTTTATATTAAAGTTGTAGAGTAATACCCTTCTAAATCGCATTTAAATGTGGGACCAGTTCAGCCAGTTGAAGTAGAGTTCTACTCCCCTTAATTTCCTTGTTTCTTTCCATGTCCTGCCTTGGTGACTCTCCGTCCCTTCACAGCTGACCCATGTCCCTGCTCCTGCTGAAGGCCCTGGGCTCCTCCTCCCACTCTCAGTGCCCTGCCCTCCTCCTCCGGCCTCCGGGCTTCAGGACCAGCTGCTGCTCCTCCCCTCTCCGCCGCGCTCCTCACCCATGCTGCTGGGCGTCGCGAGCACCTCCTTCTCCTCCTCCCTCGCATCTCCTCTTCCTCCCCTCCCGCCCTCTGAGCCTCCTCTTTAGCAAGGAGAGGAGACCCAGTCCATTCCCGTGGCTCCCTGTGCGCCACCAGCAGAACACTCCCCCGGGGATCTCCTCACAACGCTTCTCCACCCTCGCTCGGTGTTTGCCACTCCCCTTGGTCTCCTCTGGTCCAGGTTCTGGTTCTGGAGGGGCTCTCCTTATGGAGCGGTCCAGCAGAGAGCGGCCACCCCCATACAAGCGCTGGAGGAGTACAGGGGAGAGTAAGGGTGAGGGGAAGGGAGACTGCGCTGCTGCCAGAGCAGCAGAGGGATCGGGCCGCAGGGCTGCCGAGACGAGGCCCGGAAGGGAGCCTGGTGCTCTGGATCACGAGGCCGGCGCCCCTCGCTCCAAGTCCTGGAGCAGCGACCCGGGCGGAGAACGCAGGACATCGGAAAACCATCAGAAAGGTGAACATAGAGAAGAGAGTAAATGGAAGGGCAATAGAAAGAAGAGGGATCGGGAAGGCGGAGTGGGGCAGGGGCAGACACACCACAGGATGGAGCGCCCTCCACCTGCTCAGCCTCCTCCACAGCCTCACACCGTCGATCACAAGCCTAACCCATGGCTCTTAGCTGGGGCTCCGCAGAGGACCTATCCCCCTCCCCCGGGGTGGAGGAACCCTGGACCTCCACCCCCACCCGGACTGTTAAGGAATGCTCAGCCTCCACCCGTAACGTTAAGGAACCCGCCTCCGCCGCCTCCGTCTAACGCTCCACCTGCCACCGGAGCCTGGGGGAATGCTCCACCTGCCACCTTGAGGAACCCTACTCCACCTCCACCTGGAACCTTAGGAAACCCTGAAGACTTCCCTCCTCTTTCCAGGCCGGGACCCCCTCCTCAGACAACCCAGAGCCAGAAAACGTCAGCTCGGCGTAAGTGGAGGAGGGCTGTGAGATGACACTCTATCAACACTTTAACTACTATCTAACTACTCTTTAAATACATCGTTTTCAAATTGATGTCAAAACCGGATACTGCTTTGTTGACTCAATGCTGCTATTTGCCTTCCTATCTACAAATGTACTGGTAATTACCAGATGAGCAACTAACGGGGAATTCAGATGCTTGGAGGAGTAGTTATGTGTCAAGTATTCCAGTACTTAGGTCATACGTGAATGAGTTGTTTGCTTAGGATTGCACTGGTAACCCATCACCATCATGAGCCTAGCGTTCCTCTCCCAGCGCTGCAGAGACACTGGGAGCTCTCTCCGGCCCACCGCACCGCCGACTGCGCCGCCGGTGGCTTTGACTTCTCGGTCATGTCCTACAACATCCTGTCCCAGGACCTGCTGCACGACAACGCCTACCTGTACTGCCACTGTGACCCCGCCGTGCTGCCCTGGGACTTCAGACTGCCCAACCTGCTGCGGGAGATCCAGCTGTACCACGCTGACGTCAGTCCCACTTTTATTTCCATTCTTTTTTTGTGAAGATTTTCCAGGTCCATGCATCAGTCAGTAGTGATACATACTTCTCACTAAGCCGTCTGTAGATGTAAATGTATCACAGAAAAGTATCACAGGTTCAGTAAGCAGTACAAAAGTGAGCAGGGACCCATTAGGACCTCATACATACTGTATTATATCCACATAAACATTTTTTAAATATAGTAAAATAAGAACAAGAACTAAATAAACAAAGTAAACCTCAGTGACACAAAAAGCCCTCTACAGAGGAAAAATAAAAGAAAACAAAAAGGACACAACAATCCATCTTTCCCATCTTTTCAAAAAAGATCTCTGTTGCAGTCTCAAAGCAAAAGTAATCCTTTCCATCTTAAAAAATATCATAGATAATGTCAATCCATTCCTCCACAGTAGGTTTTCCTGGTTTTAACCACCTTCTAGTAATAGCTTTTCTACTAGCAGACGGAGGGACGTGAGTCCCTCTTATCTGTTGTATTCATTAGATGACCCTCTCTTTCATCATGTTGTTAGCCGTCACACTTGTGATGTCACAAATATCTCCGGCACAAATCTGTACTGTTAACTCTTTTGTATCTAAAAGGACTTACAAAGAGTACATTTGTCAGAAGAAGGTGGAACACATCAGTGCTGTTAATACAGTAAGAAAGTCACCAGAACAAGTTTCAAGCATTTCAATTGCTAGGTTAACCATTGCTAGTATACAACATCTCTGAGTGGCAAGATACAAAGAGCGATTATATAGTGCCAAGACGTACAACAAATAAGAGCATGAGGGGAGGGTTGTTTTTTTTCATAGAGGTAGAGGATGGATGTTATGCAGGGTTCAGGTGAACTCTGAACAAGTGAGGCAGCATACAGTGCCACAATTGCGTAGCCGCCACCCTATCTGTAAACCTAAACATTTATTATTGTGTGTTGCTGTTTCCCCTCATGGTGTCCAGGTGCTCTGTCTCCAGGAGGTCCAGGAGGACCACTACAAGGCCCAGATGAAGCCTGCTCTGGAGACGCTCGGTACTGGGGTTTGGATTATGCCTTCTGAAGTGTGTGTGTGTGTGTGTGTGTGTGTGTGTGTGTGTGTGTGTGTGTGTGTGTGTGTGTGTGTGTGGGGGGGGGTTATGTGCATTCACATTGACACTCCCCATCTCCAGGCTACCAGTGTGTGTACAAGAAGCGGACAGGGAAGAAGCCAGAGGGCTGTGCCATCGCCTTTAAGAGTTCCCGCCTCTCCCTGGTCTCCGCCCACCCCCTGGAGTACCTCCGCCCTGGCGACGCCCTCCTGGACCGCGACAACGTGGGATTGGTCCTCCTGCTGAGGCCCGGCGACGGCGGTGGCGTCGGCCAATCGGATCCCTCAGATTTCATCTGTGTGGCCAACACCCACCTCCTCTACAACCCCCGGCGCGGCGACATCAAGCTGGCCCAGCTGGCCATCCTGTTGGCCGAGATCTCCCGGCTGTCCCGCCTCCCGGACGGCTCGGCCAATCCGGTGCTGGTGTGTGGGGATTTTAACTCCACCCCCTGGAGCCCACTGTACACCTTCCTGACGCAGGGCTGCCTGGAGTTCAAGGGCCTGCCCATAAGCATGGTGAGGACCCAACACATACACTGAGCACTGCCACATGTACAATATGGATCTGTGTCTGATGTGTGTGTCCTGTGTGTACAAATACATATATATCACTTGATGTGTGTGGAATTTCATCCCATGTACTGAGTAAGAATATAATGAAGGAATAAACTGTGGAATTCTATGGAATCAAATCTAAAATCTAATGATGTTATGTATACAGTGTGTCTGTGTGTGTGTGTGTGTGTGTGTGTGTGTGTATTCATAATACAGCAGTAATATAATAACTGTCTGTGTGTGTGTGTGTGCATTCATAATACAGCAGTAATTTAATAACTGTGTGTGTGTGTGTGTGTGTGTGTGTATTCATAATACAGCAGTCATAATAATAATAATAATGTGTGTCTAGGTGTCTGGTCAGGAGGATGGGCGTGGCCAGCGTGTCCTCACCGCCCCCATCTGGTCCAAGAGTCTGGGCATCAACCAGGACTGTTGCTACGACAACCTGCCGGCCAGCCAGCCCTCCTCCAGCAGCCCCACAGGTACGCCGTCAGCTACTTGAACAGGGTGTTGATGGTTTAGCCTAGCTTGTGCTAGTTTAGCCTCATCCGGCTTATATCCTCAGCCTCCAAAGGTACCCTAGTCCAGGTACCAGGATGTTCTCGTCTGGCCCACTGTTTGGGTTCGGCTCAGCCTCAGGTTAAAAAGGAATACAGAACAGGAGTCAAAGTGTTGTTCATTTTAAAAGCCATTGGTTACATTTCATGCTTTAGTCCCTAAAACACTGTTCAAAAGTGTCTTCCTAAGCACTGGTGCACAATACACACCTCCAGATGAAGTGATGTTGCCTGTTTCTCTCACCTAAAGCTGTGAGGCAGGCTGAATGAAAGCGGTTGGTGTGTCAGTTTGGCAGGCTGACGGAGGATGACTTGGCAGGTTGAACCCGTCTGGTGCCTTCCAACATGGCCGTCTGCTATGTATGGTCAGAGTCATTAGTAGAGGCGGCATCGACGTTAAAGATGTCTTGCCTCTGGGTAGAGCAGCAGCACAGAATGGTCATGTTTCTGATGAGTCCTCATGGCATCTCACCTCATAATGCACACAGGGAGGTGAAACCTGGGTGCATTATGGGTTTGGTTGGTAGGACCTCTTTGATAAAAAAAATACAAGTAGTATAATACAATTAATACAATACAAGTAAGTAGTAGTACAGGTAAAAATAGATAAATACAGTGCAGTACATACGTACTTGCATATGTTTTCTTTCTGGTCCACTAGTGAGTGGTCTGTGTGATTTCACAATCTGTTGCTGCGTTGTGTTCCCATGTGTTGTGTGTTGCTGTGTTGTGTTCCCATGTGTTGTGTTGTGTGTTGTGTGTTGCTGTGTTGTGTTGTGTTATGTGTTGCTGCGTTGTGTTCCCATGTGTTGTGTTGTGTGTTGTGTGTTGCTGTGTTGTGTTGTGTTATGTGTTGCTGCGTTGTGTTCCCATGTGTTGTGTTGTGTGTTGCTGTGTTGTGTTCCCATGTGTTGTGTGTTGCTGTGTTGTGTTGTGTGCTAACATGTGATGTTGTGTGTGTTCAGAGGTTGAAGGAGACGTCTCTACTCTCACTGTGGAGCAGCTCACCACCGATGCCCTCGCCTCTTACAGCAGGTACTGTCTCTCTTTTTGTTTGTCTATCTGTCTATCTTTTTCTTTGTCTATTTGTCTGTCTCTCCTTCTGTTTGTCTGGCTGTCTGGCTCTCCTTCTGTTTGTCTGGCTGTCTGGCTCTCCTTCTGTTTGTCTGGCTGTCTGTCTCTCCTTCTGTTTGTCTGGCTGTCTGTCTCTCTTCATCTATCGTTTTCTATCTTTTTATCTCTGTCTATGTCTATTTGTCTTTCATATTAAATGATGATGTGTACCTGTTGTGCTGATTTGTATTGAATGTGTGTGGATGTGTTCCCGTATTGAATGTGTGTGGATGTGTTCCCGTATTGAATGTGTGTGGATGTGTTCCCATATTGAATGTGTGTGGATGTGTTCCCATATTGAATGTGTGTGGATGTGTTCCCGTGTTGAATGTGTGTGGATGTGTTTCTGGATTGAATGTGTGTGGATGTGTTCCCATATTGAATGTGTTCCTGTTTTGAATGTGTGTGGATGTGTTTTTGGATTGAATGTGTGTAGGACCAGGCTGAGGCACAGCGTAGGCCTCCGGTCCGCCTACTCCCACCTCCTGAAGCCTGACGGCAGAGCAGCCATCACCACCTGTCACTCACGTACCGCCATGACGGTGGACTACATCCTCTACACACCAGGTACACACACACATGCATGCACGCACGCACGCACACACACACGCGCACACACTCACACTCACACACACACACACACACACACACTCTCACACTCTCACACTCGTACACACACACACACACACACACACCTCTGCACACCAGGTATACCCACCTCTATACACACACACTCCATGGGATTCTTTGACATACATATCCAATCACAACACACACTGCTGTACACATGCATACTTCCTCCTACTGTTGTGTTTATTTGTCTTGTTATCTTCCTTTCTGAAGACGCCCAGACTTCACGTTCACTTCCTGGTGGGCGGGGCCTGCAGCTGCTGGCAAGGCTGTCATTGGTCGGCCAGTCAGAGCTGAAGGCCGTCAACGGTCTACCCAACCAGCATCACTCCTCCGACCATCTGCCCATCCTGGCTCGCTTCCGTCTGCGCCGATGACCCATGACCCATGACATTAAGCTACACTGTAGAATTGACACACAGAGACTGTATTGGTCCTATGAATGATGAAGTGGACATCTTGATAGCTGCTAGCATTGGTGTTCTTTGGTGTTTGGATCACCATTGGATGTTCCCTTCCTCACCAACGTGTTTGCCAAGTCTTTGGGCTTGGTTCCACGTGCCAAGAGCTTTGGTGCTCCTAGAAGAAGTGGCCCGCCTGGATTCCACCCAATGCCAGATCACATTCATTTGATAACCAGCAATTTGTGTCAGTTATGAGCTTTGACTTGAGTCTGGTTCTAGTTTTAGTTCTAGTTTTAGTACAAACCAACCAACACCAGCAGTACTGATGTGGGTTGGTTTAAAGATCAGAAGAAAAGAAATGTGTGGAAATAAGTAGTGGCATGTTCTTTGGTCATTCATTTTTTATAACATTCATATCTTATACATGAAAAACAATTAAGATGATTGTGAGGTACATTTTAATAGCATACGTGTCCTCACAAGGCATACTTGAAGTAAGATTTGTGTTGAAATGCAGAAGTCCCCTTTAGTATCTCAACAATATCAGCAGCAGACTCTCGAGGACTGGCTCCATTCTTCCAACAATCTGATTGGCTATAGGCAGTATCTGACTGTCATTCAGGTCATTCTTCTGCTTTAAAACTTGTGAATGAAATATGGTTTTGGTTTACATTGTGTTAGAATGGACTTGGGTCAATGGTGGAAATCAACCATTTGTTTCATAAACTCTGCTAAACTTCATGAAATTTTGCTATGGACTCCTGGCTCATGGGTTGGGCAACGGGACCAGACCGTGGTTGGTTCCTCTCGGACTCGGATGGCCTCTGACCTCCAGACAGGACTGACCAATCATGTGCTTCTGACAGCTCCTGGTCCCACCTACACAAGACACTGGACACTGATGCGCATGTCTGTGTGTGCAGTTAGCACAGCCCACCAGGCCCAGATGCACTGGGTACCTGTCCACTATTCTGGTGGGAACCACCGTTGCATTTCAAAATAAAAGTTAAAAAACTAATGGGTGCCAAAATAAATATCAGTGATTTTGTTCACTTTTTAAATCATTAGACATTTTGCAGCTTACTGAGCCACATAGAGGTATGTTTTTTTTTAATCATCCATCCATCCATCCATTTCTTCCGCTTATCTGGGGTCGGGTCGCGGGGGCAGCAGCCTGAGGAGAGAAGCCCAGACTTCCCTCTCCCCAGCC
>JAOPUH010000090.1:6407507-6423071 GCA_027123175.1 Urophycis cirrata | reverse complement strand
CCCCCCCCCCCCCCCCCCCCCCCCCCCCCCCCCCCCCCCCCCCCCCCCCCCCCCCCCGCCGCCCCCCCGCCGCCGGGGGGGAGTGGGCCGGCGGCTGCGTGAGATTCTGGTGGGGTCAGAGGTCACCACAGCTGGACGTCCAGCAGCTGCACGTCCCCCTGGACCTCCAGGTCGGTGATGCGGGTCAGGTCCTGCACGCGGTGCCGGTACACCAGCTGGTGGACCCCGTTGATGGCTACTTTGAACTGGTGGGCCTCACACAGGATGATGATCTGGAGGGGGGGGGGGGGGGGAGGTAGAGGAGAGAGAGACATGGAGAAGAGGGGGGAGAGAGAGAGAAGAGAAAGAGAAAGATTTTCATGTCTTAGGAAATAGTTGGGAGAGAAGACAGTTCTGGAGCAAACATCTGACCAGCTCCGTTACCATGACAACAACGTTGTCAATCCAGTATCAGAGTTGACTCTCTCTTCAGAATCAGAGCAGTAGCCAGAAGACAAGGATGACGATATATCCAGACGGCGGCAACCGCAGGATGTGGCTGAAGTAGCTCAACTCAACATTTTTCTCTTCTCACCTCCACAATGGCAGCAGCTTCTCTTAAAGCCAACAGCCCCTGCCTGCCCACACTGGTAACACGCGCTGCAGCGTGGTCATGAGGAGAGCAGCTCCTGTCTGCACTGAAGGCTCCATTCCATCTGGGATTTTATCAGCCCGACGGCATTTTCATCAATAAGTACAATGTATATATCGAACGTGAAACTAGCTTTACCCCAGCCATGTCAGCTGTTCTCTACCAGAAATGATGTTTGTCTTGGGCTACAAATAGCACATGACCTCAATTTCACGAGGAATGACAAAGACCCCTCTCATTTTGTAACCGACGGCATTTTACCAGCAACCATTTGAAAAATGCGCAAACAAACAAGAGATGCGATCACATATCTCGACACACGGCGTTCACACAGAATGGTCCGGATCGGATTCTTCCACCCGCTACCAAACAGCGGCTCACTGTCCTGCCACGCAGCGCACGTCACCCCTCACACACAACCGCACCTCGAAGTACTGGTCGGCCACGAAGGGAAACTCCGCCTCCAGCTGCAGCTCCTCTTCACCCCAGCAGTCCGACAGCAGGGAGTTCCTGACCAGCGTGCCCACCTTCAGCCGGGGGTTGAGGTGAAAGGCGATGTCGCTGCTGTTGGACACCCGCAGGTTCACGCAGAAACTAGGAGACCAAAGGGACGAGACGGGGGGGCGGTTGGCAGCATGCTGGGACACAAAGGCTGGGTACCCCCCAGCCCGGGGTGGGGGGTGGGGGGCTGCTGGTGTTCACTTGCTCTGCACTCAGTGCTTGAAGTATGAAGTATGGACTCCAGTGCTTTCCAACTCAAGTCCTGTCAGAGCTTCACTCGTTCTACCATGGCTGACTTTGTATGTATTTCTTTGGGGGACAGAAGACATGGTGTGTACGTAGGACAGCATACCTGTGCGGGTAGGGACTGGTCTTTCCCTTGATTGTAATGGTTTGCCCGGGACTCAAACCCTTCTCCATCTGTCCACGGAAAGGAAGACTCTGGGAGAAACCAAAACAATCATTTCCAACGTCAAGCCACACAAACTGAGCTTCTGGTTCTGGTGTTTCAGTATCATGTGTGTCAGCATGTTCTACATGGAAGCGCTAACGCAAACACATGACTATATGAACATATGAATGTACCCATTAACCGATATGGCTAAGATATGGTTCTCGCCCATAGTCAATAAATGACGTCAGAGTGCATGGCCATGATCAGAGGGCAGTCACGCGGCCCCGCCTCCTCCCCCCTCAGCACCCACATGACTCACCAGGTCGTCTGGAGACCTCAGCAGCGCCTGCAAGACAAACAGGAAGATCAGCACAATAAGAAGGTCTTGTTTTGCACGGAGGACGTCCACAACCCAGTAGCCAATGTTGTCTTTTGCTTATTTTGTTAGCTGAAGGTATACCTTAGAAAAGAACGTTGTTAACTTGTGAATGTACTGTATATCATATCATATCATATATATGTAGCGCAGTGGGTAGAGCGGGCGGACAGAGCAGGTCGTCCACTAACAATAGAGTCAGTGGTTTGATACCCTTGATACCCCACCTCCTTGTCGAACCCCACAAAGGTACTGATTGTAAGTCACTTTTGACAAAAGCGTCTGCTAAACGCCCCCTTTAAACGCCCCCTTTATATCAGTTAGTTTGTGAATGTGCGTCCATTTCTTTAAACTGATATAATTTTGGTGGGAATTTCCACCCCCTGAAATATTTGGCAGCTAGGGTGAAATTATTCAAATTTGTGGAACAAGTGCCCCCTACGCCACATCTCAATGGTTTGGTTATTGAATGGACAGCAACAGAGAAACACAAACATTCTTGGGTTGGTTAGTTCCTTTGTACACCTATGGGACTTCTTCAAGTGGATCCATTTGAACTCTTCAAATGGCTCCACTTCGGGTCAGGAGCACACAGAACACCTGGAGCTCCCGGTCCTCGCTAAAACCAAACATCAGCATGCAGAAGTGGAATGGAGTGGAGCCGCCATCTTACGTTAGGTTTGGCGACTCTGTGGACCAGAGAGCTCCCCGCGGCCACAGCAGTCTGAAGGGGGGGGGTACAGCAACAAGCCAACTTTAACACCGTGCTCCACTTTGGGTAAATGTCACTTCCATGTGTTCATTCCTTCACACGCCGGCGTAATTACTGCCAGCGCCAAAAGACTTTGCTAGCTAAAGTTAGCTAAAGGTTTGTATCACACGGCCGCCGGGAAGAGTGGTCTACTTGAAAGGAACACATAGGAGGCTGTTAGAGATGCCCTCAGAGAGAGAGGAATGCACAGGAGGCTGTTAGAGATGCCCTCAGAGAGAGGAACACACAGGAAGCTGTTAGAGATGCCCTCCGAGAGAGGAATATACAGGAGGCTGTTAGAGATGCCCTCAGAGAGAGAGGAATATACAGGAGGCTGTTAGAGATGCCCTCAGAGAGAGAGGAACACACAGGAGGCTGTTAGAGATGCCCTCAGAGAGAGGAACACACAGAAAGCTGTTAGAGATGCCCTCAGAGAGAGAGGAACGCACAGGAGGCTGTTAGAGATGCCCTCAGAGAGAGAGGAACGCACAGGAGGCTGTTAGAGATGCCCACCACCACCACACATACAACAAACACACCATCACTCATGTGAAATCACTATGAATGTCCTCATTCACATTAACCCCCGCAAGGCCAACGGGGACGGGGTGAGCCCGGGCCTGGGGGGGTGAGCCCGGGCCTGGTGGACTCGTACCTCGGCAGGGTAGAAGGCAACGGCCGTGATGTGGACCTTGCCGGACACGCCCAGTGTGTCCACCTGGTCCAGCGCCACCCTCTGGCCGTACTCCAGCAGGTGGTGCCCGTTCACCGCCACCTGGGGGGGAGTTTATGTCAAATGAAAAAATACACTTAAAAACTGCGCTATGTAGCTTTCCAAAGCTTTACTCCATTAAAAAATATCAGAATGATCTATTATTAACAGTGGCCGTTAGGGTTAGATGGTTATCGCTATAACTGTTAGCTACAACAAGAGTGCTTACATAGTGTGAGTTTAGTTTTCTTCAGATAGAAACTAACATAAAAAGAGCGGTTTAGTGGGGAGGTCCTGACACAGCAAACAGGTCCTTGTGGTGGTTCGGGGGAACTGTGTTTTCAACTGGAGGACCCAGATGAATGCGGCCACACATCATTGTATGAGTTTGAATGAGCTCAAACTCACCACTACATACCGCTCAGTCGCAGGGATTCATTTAACATTCTTTGAATTCATTTATTTTCCTAGTTGGTTGGATAGCATTTTTTTCTTCATGGTGCCTCATTCAACCCTCACCTTGAACACTTCCTTCTGCACGAGGATGATGATCTCAAACATCTCCCCAGGGGTGAAGGGCATCTGCTGGTGGACCTCCTCCTTGCCCCAACTCTCATTCTGCAAGCTGTTGCACACGATGGCTGTGGCCCTCTTCTTGAACCGGGGGTTGAAATGGAACGCCACGTCTGCTCTGGGCCTCACACTGCTGCCGCACTGAAAGTCCACCTGGAACCTGGAGCACAGCACAGAAAGTTAGCTGTAACCTGGAGCACAGCACTGAGAGTCACCTGGAACCTGGAGCACAGCACAGAAAGTTAGCTGTAACCTGGAGCACAGCACTGAGAGTCACCTGGAACCTGGAGCACAGCACAGAAAGTTAGCTGTAACCTGGAGCACAGCACTGACACGCCTGGACCACACTTGCCATCTGGAATGGCTCTCTTGCATCAAAGTTTTAATTGAGGTTTTATTAGCAATTTTTTGTTCTGTTTGTTATGTTCCAGGTATTGTGAATGCATGGACCCTGAGCTGTGGCTCACTGAATGTGATTTGATTTAATTTGATTTTTTCATCTTTAAAAATCTTTTTCTCAAAATACATATGACAACGAAGAAATTGATTTGATTGGTAGTGGGAGGTTTTTGTTATTCTTTCTAGACATGTAAAGAATTTATTCAATGGAGGTTTATAACAGCAGAGTTGTTAGCTGCCCGAGGGGACGTGGTTGAGGTCTACAGTTCAGAGGATGATGCTCATTCTAATGCCGGAATTTGCAAACTTTTTGATCCACAACCCAATTTTCAAGGCACTCCTGGGCTCGTCTGAGGCCTTCTTCATGGAACTGGAATTTATATATATTTATCCCTATTGAAACCGTTTAAAATATTAGATTATCTAGAGCATTGGTTCCCAAACGGTGTGCCGTGAGGCAATTCCGGGTGTGCCGTGGGATTACACAAAAATGATTATTTATTAATTTAGTTTATCAGTACTTTGTATGCACCCATTTCATAATACAGAGGCAAACTATATACCTAAAAACATTTCTTTAATTCTTGCCTCATTTTTAATGTTGTGACCTGTCTGGTTTAAATGGGTGTGTTGCTGCTTTGATGAGGCCTAATTTGATAGTTTCAAATTAATATTTGAAATAGTTTGTTAATAAATATTTCATGAGTAATATGAGTCTGTCACATTTTATTTGGCATTAGTAAACAATTATGCACATTTACAGATATTCTACATGATATGGGTGATAACGTGTTATAAAGCCTATTTTGCACAATAGGTGTGCCTTGAGATTTTTACTTGTCCTTTTGGTGTGCCTTGGGCACAAAGGGTTTGGGAACCCCTGGACTAGAGAAATCATGTTGCGTGCCTTCGTTATCCGCCACTACATACATAATGGTGTTACCTGTCGGCGTCGCTGGGGACCGTGCCTTGGATGAGCACCATCTCCCCCGGAAGCAGACCTCCGAGAATAGTCCCCGCGAAGGGGATTGCCTATGGCGAAAATACGCAGCATTTGACAACAAATACTCGAATAAGGAGGCATCACGTCAGGGTGACACACACACACACACACTATCTACATGGACAGCTCCTTTTGTAGACGTAACTATTCCATTCAGATTTCCAAGCACCGCCAATCGGTTTACTATGACCCTTAGATAACTGCATGTAACACGATTGTAAAAAGTGTCTTACCGGGTTCAAAATAGTCTGTTTAGCATTAGTCGTAGTCATCTCGACAAGTTGGCCGACCAGCAAGATGTGATCGGATGTTTACTTCCGCATACGTAAGCAGACAGCGGATATTGGTCAATCGGAGTTTGACAATGTTGCATTCATTGGCTGGTTGTTGCGCTTTAATTTTTAAAGAGACATTGATGACGTGATTTTCAGATGTAAAAGATTTGAGAATCATGATAGTGATGCCAACGGATTACAAGAAAAAAAAAAAAACACTTAAGGAAACAAGTTAAATTTAAACATGAGTTTAATTTCACAATGCAAAACTGTACAGCGATATAGACAGCTAATGGCACACAAAACAGTGAAAAGCAGTTATGGTTGAATATTTCATTTATAAAGTAACACTAGGTCAGTACTTGTCATAGGTACAAGTTCAAGAGTGCAATATCATGTCAGGCTATGAGGTTCGGTTTTATTTGTTTATTTGTATACAACTTACTCCTGAGAATGAAGTCATGGGGCACCATCGCTAGCTGTCCTAGTATTCCTTCTCTCCTCCCCCCATAGAGTGACCAGTCACCCCACACAAAATAAAAATAAATAAAAACTAATTAAAAAAAAAAAAAAGGTACATCGTACAAAACCCCTCATGCAAGTCAAGCAGCAGCCAGGACTTCAGTGGGCCTTCGTTCCCCGGGCTCCCTAGAAGTCTGCGTCCAGCGTGAAGGTGTTGTCTGTGGACCCCGACATGACCCCCATCCTCTGGTACTCCCCCACACGCTTCTCAAAGAAGTTGGTCTTCCCCTCCAGGGAGATGTTCTCCATGAAGTCAAAGGGGTTCTCCACTTTGTAAACCTGAGACAATTCAGACCACACGTCATTTCACTAATAGTGTCTAACTGCAGAGGGCTGCGGAGTCTCAGCTATTAATCAGGATTACACATGCATGCATAAATAATGATTGCTATAAATGCTTTCTGCGGCAAGAGTAACATACCCAATTTGAACATTTCCCATTCGGACTAAACCAGAGCTCCTACATGAAACCAACAGAACCAGCACCAGTTCTTGACCCGGCTTTGCTCAGACTAGCGTCTGTATCGTGCTGACCCCTCCCCTGCCGGTAAGCCACATGCCCGCCGACAGGAGACCCAGGCCAGCACCCAGCCACCATCACTGGCTGGGGTCCGTACCCCTGCGCGTCTCATCACTGCAAAGCCTTCACCCCGGGTCACTAGCATGCTAGCATCTTGCTAGGAGACCATTTGGCAGTGCCCTTTAGATCTCAGATACAGGGCATGGGGTTGCAGATGTATGCTATGACGGCTAGATGACCAGAACAGAGTACAACCACTACAGTTATGGTGCCCGTTTTTCCTGAAACGGGCAACCAGGAAGACCTGACAACTGGGGGGGCTATATTGAGCCACATGGTGCCTAATGACCTCTGGGGGTGGGGCTTCTCACCTTGCTGAACCCGAGCTCCACCATCAGCCTGTCCGCCACAAACTCAATGTACTGCTTCATCATGTCACAGTTCATCCCGATCAGTTTCACCGGCAACGCCTGGGTCAGAAACTCCTGCAAACGAGAGTTTAGTGTGAGATGGGGGGGCTTCTATTACTCAAGACATTTTACAGCAGACGCATGTTTGTTCAGAGTTCAACATTTTGAAGCTTAGAAATGCCACAAGAAACATCTGCAGGTTAAAATGGTAAAAGGTTTCCAACAAACCTGCTCAATGGCCACAGCATCCATGATGAGTGTTGTAACCGTTTCTTTGGAAGGCTTGTTCACCAGATGTTTGAACATCAAGCAGGCAAAGTCACAGTGCAGTCCCTGAGAATACATTATTCTTAATTAGCAAAAAATAATTCCATAAGCAATAAACAAGTCTAAATATACCAACACACAGGGATACACATGCTATTCACCTGAAACATCACCCACCACAAAAGCTTTCCCTACAAGAAGCCGTAGACACGGTGCTCACCTCATCTCTGCTGATGAGCTCGTTGGAGAAGGTCAGGCCGGGCATGAGCCCCCTCTTCTTCAGCCAGAAGATGGCTGCGAAGGAGCCTGAGAAGAAGATCCCTTCCACGGCAGCGAAAGCAACCACTCGCTCACCTAGAAGAACAACATGTGGTCAGCATGCCGTCCTTCAAGCTACACTGCCAGGTGGGGAGAGTTGGTTTAAAAAGACTGCTTACCAAACCCTGCGTTCTGGTTTCCGATCCAGTTCAGCGCCCAGTCTGCCTTCTTCTTGACACAGGGTAGAGTCTCAATAGCATTGAACAGATATTCCCTGAGAGAGCAAATGGAGCCATGTTTACATACTGGAGTCAGCCAGCCGATGTAGCCTGCAGTTCCACATCAATCCATTAATAAACCTGTTGGTCAAACCCACCTCTCAGCGGGGTTCTTGATGTACGTGTCTATGAGCAGGCTGTACATCTCAGAGTGGATGTTCTCCATGGCGATCTGGAAACCGTAGAAGCAGCGTGCTTCCGTCACCTGAACTTCCTGGGTGAAGCGCTCCACCTAGTGGCGGGAAAATGGATGTCAGACGCGCGCAAACGGTGTGCTTTAATGGATGAACCAGTTAAACTGAACAAAGCGGGTTAAATCGTCAACTACGCGCTTTTGCGCCGCGTACCAAGTTTTCGTTGACGATGCCGTCGCTGGCCGCGAAAAAGGCCAGAACGTGTGAGACAAAGAACTTCTCCTCGTCCTTCAACGTCTCCCAATGCTGAACGTCCTTCGACAGATCAACCTGAAACCAAACAGTTGTTCAGTATTATTTATAGTATATCGTTTATTACATCTTGTGCTTAGCATAGGCAGTCACTACCGGAAATATCAAGAAACAATAAAATCACAAATACAAAACTGGAAACAAAACCAAGCCTAAAGCATCTCGGAGTGGCAGTTTGCAATATAAAACATCATCACGGCCTGCGTTATTATGGCATAAACAAGACAGCCAGGCCATCCGGGACTGTGTTTCTACTGTAGGTCAGTCTGACCAGACATCTCCATGGAGACATGCTCACCTCCTCGGCCGTCCAGAAGGACGCCTCGGCCTTCTTGTACATCTGCCAGATATCATGGTACTGGATGGGGAACACCACGAAGCGCCGCGGGTTGTTCTTCAGCAGGGGCTCGTCTTCGCTGCTGCTCTTCTTGGACTTTTTGGGCTAGAAATCGAACGGATAAGTGGTTAGGATACTCTGTGTTGCTGCAAAACTCTTTGTCATGTTAAGATCACTGTTGAAACGCGCTGTGTAAACAGTGAACTGAAGTGATCGACCGGCGTCACAAGTCAGTCATTATCGATCACAGCTGTGCGTTGTCTTGGCGCCAAATGCGAGATGCTTTAAAAGACGCATCGTCACGCTGAATCGTCCATCAGCTCCACTGGGATCACTCACCTCAGCATCATCGAAGATTTTACGCGCAGTTCTGGACGCCAGGACACGAGTGCTGTTCAGACTTGGCGGCTGAAATGTGGGTTTTCAAAGATGGTGAGTTTCATAACCGGGTTGCAAATTGAATGACGATGAGTGACGAGGTTCTGCTAGCCACGTGCAATACTTCTGCTGGTTTCAATTGACATTACATAAAGCTTACCGTGTTTTCTTTGTTCTTTAGTGAAATGGTATTCATCTGGGAGGAAATCGTGTTTTCGTCCTTGTTAGAAAGATGAGAGCGTGGGGCAAGCATTTTTCTAGTTTTCTTGGACTGTTGGCTAACAAAAGAAGTAAAATTAGGAAAAGTTAAAACTCTAAAACTTGTCAAGCTACAGTACGCGGACCACACGCGGACAGACTAGGCTAAAATAGGAGGGCTGAGTCTGCGCCGGTTGAGAGCTGAATTTATACAGTCCGCAGCCGCGTCCCTCCCCCCCGGGCTCCGACCAATGAAGCTGCGCCCTTAGAGCGCTAACGTACAGGTCGCGGGAGATTCAAATGCTTCCAAACCCGGGAAAAGGGGGTTACGAAACGATAAAATGCGCATTATGCAAGTATTGTAATCAACGTAGACAATTAAACCTCAAATAATGTAAAATACTGCAAACGGTATAACCACCGCGTCATGTAAAGACTGCCTTGAGACTTGACTGTGTATCAACAGTGTCTCGCTGTTTGAGACAGTTGGTTGTATTTCATCAAGGGTCCACTAAATAAAGTTAAAGGTATTCAGATGTGCTCTTCACATCAGTTGTCTGGTGTGTGTATATATACATGTTGAATCTTATTCGTGGTATTCCGGATTCTTACCGCCACTACAAGCATTCACTTTCCCGTCGTCGCGCATTGTTTAGACGTGGCATTATAGTGCCTGTATTTTCTTGACGTGGACTTTGACCCACATCTCATCACATCAAACCTTATTTAACCCACGATCCACATTAGCATCTGAATCTCAATTTCAACGGGAGTTTAAGATTTTCAAGCCAAGCCGATCACCGATGAGACACTTCCCTCCAATGATCACCAATGATCAATTGTCCTGAACATGGACACAAGGGAATGTGTAGCCTCACTGGACGGATATAATTTACTATTACCCACTAAATGTCATTTATAGCAACCGTTGGGCCACCGCCACAAAAGTTAATTTAGGTGCAGTGTGAATTAAGAGTCATTCCAAGCCGGAACCGCGTTCATCTATTGTCTGATCCGAGGGGCGTGGCCAGGAAGACTGCAACAAGCTGCAATCTCATCTGGACTTCTCTCAAGTGTTTTGATTGCGATGTTAAATGTATTCAACCGCATTGGTATGTACATGTAGGCTAGTTGATAGTGCGACTGAAAGCGTACTTCGAACAGAGGACAGAAAAAAAACTGTCCTAGATTTTAGTAGAACTGCAGTCAAGTCTGCTAAACCCTGTGCGTTTCACGTGCGCATTTTGCTTGGCTTTAAAGGGAAACAAGATGCCAACATATTTGGCTGTGTATCGTCCTTAAGTGTTGGGCTAAATATCCTGATAATAATTCCTCTGGCTAACGCGCTTCCTCTATTCCTACAGTGTTTTGTACCGAACTATAATCTAAAGTGAAATGTTGTATTGTTTGAGAGTGTTTTCATTTCTTGTAAGCCTAACCAATCGATCAACATTGATCGTATGCATTAAAGTAACCGACCATGCCGTGCAAGTTAATTTTATTAAAAAAAAGAAACCTGTGGAATAGTATTTTCTGAGCAATCCTCGTTAATATACTGTGTTATCGTTTTCAACCACTAAGCGGCGCTGTAGCAAAGGTTCTCAATAGGCATCTCTTCGGGATACAGCGCCAAGTTTTTTTTTTCAGTTGTTGAATGTCGGTCAGTAAGGCAAATGGGCGGGTGCCTAGTCAGACGCTGACGTGAACCGATCTGCTTTCCAGCTCATCGTCGTCGCATCCCATTGGTCACGCCCCCTCAACGCCGCAGCGCCATTGGCTGAGCTTTGTTACTGGGTGGTGTGGGGAGACGAGCTCTGAGGCTGCTCTTCAGATTGTGTAACATAGCGAGGAAAGGGCGCATTGTCTATAAACCCGGACCGAGCAAAAATAAGGATTTAGAGGATTTCCGTGTATAATCTGTCAATATATTTGCCCATGTCAATTTTTTTTTAATCTTACAAGTTAAGCCTACCATTTTTTCTAATCAAATTATTTGTACTTTTCTTTGTTGGATTGAATTGTAGCTCCGAACTCCTATTGAATTCATTCATATATATGCTTTTTTTTTTATTATATAGATGCACACAAACACACACACGCACAGTGTTAACCATTTGTAGTTTGAAAGAAACGGCAATGGAAAGAACCTTCTGTCGTTTCTCTTGTAGCAAAAGTAGCAGAGTAGCAAAACAGCTACTTTCCGTAGCTGTTCTGCATGAAACGCCCACCATAAAGTTTGATTGATTGATGAGGACATTGATATGTAGTTCAGAGGAAAAGAGTCACAAGAACAAGACTGATTTAGTGGTGCATTTTATTACAAAAGCCATATTCTTTAACATTGCTTACAGGCAAGTGTTCAGAAATGGGATTATTTTGATAAAAGATGTTATTAAGAATAACATTTAATATGAGGTATTTTCTTACTGGCGACACTATAGGCCAAATTAAACTATCAAAAACAGCACTTTTAAACAAAAGTTTATTAAATAATATTGTATAAAGCAAGATGGTAGGTAGTATCACAGTGAGGAATACTTAAAATATCAATAAAATAATTAATGTACTATCAATAAATGCAGAATGGAATACACATAACATTCATATAGATATCAATACATGTACATTATTTACAATAGCAAAAAAAGGAAAAACAATTGGCTATAATAAAAGCACAATACAGAGGCTTTGGCAAAAACAAAAGAGTGCATACATTTGCTAAACATGACATATAAACATTGAGTAAACATGATTACCTGTATGTATAGAGTACAAAACAAGCATAATACAAAAAAATCCAGTGCAATGTCAGTTTTGTCTGTGAATTGTCCATGAATCATAGCAGCCTGGTCTGTTTGTGTCCTTTATCTCCATGTGGTTGGTGAGAAAAATGTCCTGAGCAAACTAAACTGCCTACCCCCCCCCGGTGTCTCCCCCCATTCCTGATCTGTCAACTGCCGGTTGTGATGTCAGTTATTTCAGTTACAAAAAGCAGGGGCCATGGGCGGCTGGGTCCTAGAGCTGACAGAAACAGCTGGGAAAGATGTACAGACGACCGCCAGGTGGACCTCTACCCACCCCACCCCAGCGGGTTCTTCAACAGTCTCTGGGCGCTGTGTTGGGGTTAATTGGGCCCCGGCCCCAGCAGGCCCGCGGGGCGCGGCGAGGCCCGGGCCTGGGTCTTGGGCAGCGCCATTTTGTTGAGGTCGCGTGTCTCGGCGGGCCAGGAGGACGCCCGCTTGGTGGTGATGTGGCGCCGGGCGTGCTTCGTCAGGTGGTCGCTGCGCATGAAGCGCCGCTCGCACACCGTGCACACAAACTTCTTCTCGCCAGTGTGCGTCCGCCGGTGGCGCGACAGCTCGTCGGAGCGCGCAAACTTCTTGTCGCAGCCCTCCCAGTGGCAGCTGAACGGCTTCTCACCTGCAGGGGGGGACAGCACGTCAGCCACCAGAACAACAACCTGAGGCTTTCAACATGCTAGCTTATAACAACCCTTGAAGCCGGCGTTAAGATGTAATGCTAACTAAAGGTAATTAAAAAAGACCAACATCTGTAACACGTGCAGCAGCAGGCGGCTCACCAGTGTGTGTCCTGAGGTGGGCCTTCAGGTGGGAACTCTTGAAGTACGTCTTCTTGCACCCGGGGAAGTTGCATACGTAGTTCCGCCGGCGCGAGAAGTCGGCCTGCGACGGGCCGCCGTTCTGTCCCGTCGCCATGTAAACCGGGGCCGGCGCCAGGGGGAGGAGCTTGGTGTTGCCCAGGGTCATGACCTGCTGGGCGCCCTGGGGGGCCTGCGAAACCGAGGTCTGGGGCACCACGAACATCACGGTGCCCTGGGCCACCGAAGAGCCCACCAAGAGCTGCTGGGAGAAGGAGGGAGGCGACTGGGGCAGGATTGGCTTGGGCCCCCCAGGGGCTTGGACCTGCACCGGAGCCTGGACGAAGGCCGAGATCATCCCGGACCTCCCCCTGACCGGGTACACCTGGCACAGGACCGGGGAGCCAGGGAGCGCGGCCGGGGAGGAGGAAGGCGGTGAGGAGGAGGAGGAGGAGGAGGAGGGTGGGTAGGAAGACGCTGCAGGGGGGGAGTGGACCAGGGACACCACGGAGGAGGAGCTGCTCTCAGGAGACGAAGGAAGGGAGCCCTCTGAGGTGTCCATGGCACACGGAGCCCCGGCAGCGCTCTCTTTGGTCTGGGTGGTCTGGAGCTGCTGTAGCGAGGCGGGCCCCGGGGAGCAGAGGGTCCTCTGTGCGGGGGCCCCTGGCTGCTGGCAGGGGGAGGGGGCTGGGGCCGCGGCGGGGGCCACGCTGTGGCTGGCCAAGGAGCGGTCAGCCGTGTGTCGGATGACGCTGGTGACCATGGCCCTCCCGGGGGTCACGGCCGGCCCCCCCGCCGACCCCGACTCCACGGGCTCCGGGGTCAGGGCCCCGCCCGCGCCAGGCCCCCGGACGACAGCCGGCTGGGGGGGGCTCCTGCGTAGGAGGGGGCCGGGGCAGAGCCGGGGCCTGGGCAGCGCCGGTCCGGGCCTGGTACTGCTCACAGAGGAGCAGGAGGTGGTGCTGGTGTTGAGGACAGTGGTTGTGGTTGTGGTGGAGGTCTCGGCGAAGCTGGGACTGTGAGGTGGAGTCATACACTAGGAGGGAGAAGACACACAGAGTGTGATCCACAGTTCCCTTTCCTGCCTGCGATTACAGATCCATATGGGCTACCACAGTGCACCCCAACCATCAAGTCAAACCAGGGGCAGAACAAAACTAAAGGTTATATAATTATAGTTTCTGACTGGCTCAAATGTGTCTTTTAGACTGACCCAATGGAAGTGGCCATCTGTCTCACCAGAGCCTGTACGCCCTGCTATGTGTGGTGGGGGCTCTCTAACTGTGGGGTTCCTCACCAGTGTGGAAAGTGCAACGAGGTCTTTTGGAGTGTCCGCCGCTTCGGGCTGCAGGTGGATGGAGTCGCACGAGTCTGAGGTGGGGGTCAGCGGGCGTGGCTTGTGTGACCCTTGACCCCAGAAGCTCATGCTGACCAGCGCCTCGGCCGCCTCCAGGTCGTGGTACTCCACGGTGCCGCTGCAGCCGGCGGGCCGGCCCACCGAGCGGGCCGTCTCCATGGTCAGAACCGCACGCTGGTGCATCAGATCAGCCTGCAGGGGACACCACATCACACGTTAGCTCCAAGCTGATTGGCTGAGGGTTCTCTCCATTGCCCTTTCTTAAGCTTTACTATTGGGTCACACATCAGAAAGGTTGATCCCAGGCGATGAAGGGCTTTTCAGATACATGCCATCAAGGAGCAGGTAGGGGGACACCCTGCTCAAGGACCTCGAGGACATTGGGGGTTCGAACTCGGGACTCTTTTCAGCTGGGAGTCAAACACCCTAGCCACTAGGTTACCTTTCCTGTATTTACACAGGGAAGTCCTCGACTGAGTGTCAGATTCAGATCCTGCTGAGTATCTTAACAGGCTTGAGGTTGGTGAAGTGAAAAAAAGGAAACCACAATTCCCTGGAGAGAACGCTAGTGAACCCAGAGAGTGAACACGCCAACTCCACACAGAAAGGCCCCTCCAAGGCAGACCACATCTCCAACCCAGAGCCCTGTGTCTGCCACAGGCCTGACCTCCACTGCACCACCACACCAATGGAGATGGATAGAATCCTCCTCATCCTGCAATCTGCCCCAAGTAACAAACAACCCTTTATCACAACTAAAGCAAGAGTCAAGACCTCAACAGCTGAAACAACTTATTAGGCTTATTAAAAACCACCAGCAGCCATTTCCTCCACCAGAAAAAAAAATCCCTAATGTCTGGCTGCAGATGGCAGCAGACAGCTCTAACAAAGCCGTTTGCATTCCCCTCCACAGTGTTTTGATTCTGGTTCATTCGAGGACACCGAATGATAAAGGGAGGCAAACAAAAGCTTGATACTGAGGATTTCGATGCCTAGAAGCCTATAAAAGACACAAATCTACTCTCACCAGATATAAATCTGGGCTTACGTGAGACACCCAACGAGAACAACCAATTAATGTGGTGAAAGTACATGATGTACCGTAGCCCCCTGCGCTGTGTGTGTGTGGGGGGAGCAGTCTTTACAGCGCTGTGCTTCACCCAGCCTGACCGCTCTCCTGTCCTCACCGTAACCACCACCCTGCTCAGAATGCAGGTTAACGGCACACGTCTGGTCCATGGACCGCGGCCACGCCAGCCTGGGCAGACCCAGGCTGGACAAGGAGATGAAGAGAGAGAGGAGAGGAGGAGGAGGAGGAGGAGGAGGAGGAGGAGGAATAAAAAGTACAAACTGTAGTATACTCCATGTCCTTATGGCGGG
>JAOPUH010000090.1:6228601-6240019 GCA_027123175.1 Urophycis cirrata | reverse complement strand
GAAGGGGGCGCTGAAGTCATAGTCCACCACGGCTTGAGGCGGCTGCTGCTGCTGCTGTTGGAGGTCCGAGCCTGCGTGCTCTGGGGCCTGGTCCGGCGGCCCCGCCCCCCCCCCCCCCCCCCCCACAGCGATGCCGTTATAAAATATTCATGACAATTTGAAACCACTCGTACGTAAACCGCACCACGGTTTACTTTCCAGATTTGAGTGGCATAATGTAGAGGACGGGGAACGGGTGGTGGGGACAGCGAGGGTCTACGCGAGACTCGCTCCTCATCATAACTTAACAAACGGCCCGGGGACGGAAACCTTTACGAATTGGCTTTCAATCAAATGTTGATTCGTTTACTGAGATGTCTATTGACACGATGCGATCCATGCATTATTTGAAACACAAAGCATAGGCCAACGTTGGTTCTTTCGTTGCCAAGTGGAACAACAAAGGAAAGCCTTGATAACACAGATTAAATCCACATTGGCCCATTTTAATTGATGTATATTGTAAATATATGTTTATTATTATTATTATTATTATTATTATTATTATTATTATTATTATTATTATTATTATTATTATTATTATTCGACCATTATTATTAATTTCATAAAGGAAAAGAAAATGACCAATCGGTAACATTTATTTATATGGTCCATAAACAGCAGGTTTTTCCGCAGCCTTCATGTTCCACTATCCTCCATTCAGAGAGCGTGAGCGTGTCCCCCGCGGTGCGCTTACCTTGGACGAGAAGTGATGGTGCACCACCAGGCTGAGCGCCTGCTTCTTCAGCGCCACCAGAGTCAGCGAACACTTGTCACAGCGCGCAACTTTTCTCTCTTCTCCTGCTCTCCGAGCCCCTACATCCACCGCCCCCGGCATGCCTAGTCCACACCGGCCCGGCCCGGACGACAGAGGCGCAGAGAAGCGGTCATTTTCCCCGGACGATCCGCCGAACTGTCCCGCGAGAGACTTTACGGTTCTCTGGCACGACATGCTCCGCTGCGCGTCTCCGGCGCTCGTCCCGAAGCCCTCGGGGGACGGGCGCTCCTCGGAGTGGGAAGAGGAGCAGACATCGACTTCGCCACTCGGAGACTCATCCGCCAAGAACGCAATGGTTTTACTGTAATTAGGCACTTGTGAGGTCTGAGAGGCGGGGAGGGGGAGAAAAAAAAGGATAACTGGATCACATAAAGAGGGACGTCCGTTGTGTGCGGTACGAAACTAGGACAGCAACATGAAATGACGCGAACCACACCCAAAACACATTAACAATTAATCAATATTGTTCTAAAGGCTGGATGGCGATCACGAATATCAGTTAAATCATATTATCGCTTATGACCCAGATTTTCCGGTTTTAATGAGGTACTATTAACAAGTTTGGCTTACCCAGCGCGTCCCTCTCCCCGCGGGTGAACATTTCTCCTCTTTCCACGTGAAATAAGACATCGCAACTTTAGAAGAAAGACGAACAAAGGCAGCGAGTGTAACAGGGTTTTATTTACTTTTACCCGAAAGTCCCCGAAAGGTAGAATATCATCAATAGGTATAGTTTTTCCGTGGACGCTGAAACAATGCTACATCGCTCAGTCGAAAGCATCTTCGGTCCAGATGTGTGTGAGAAAGAGCGCGCCTGAGATCCTCGAGGAAGGAGCCGCGGAGCGCACTTGTCGATCCTCGTCCGGCGAATGAATTAACGTGAAGGTTCGACGTTCTCCACCAGGGGATAGTAAAGAGCTGTGGTGCTATATTATACAGTCATATCAAATTGGTTGATTCGGTGGTTTAAAGAACCGACTCTTGCCTCGCGAAGCTGATTATTGTCTACAAAATTATTATAGCGTAGAAAATGATTTTTGTATATTTTTATTGTGTACTCAAAAAAAGGTGTGTTTGTTCTCACGATTAGGTGTATCACATTTTCTCCTAAATTTATAAGGGAATATGATAGCTTTGAAGTATTAAATGACCAATCATTGAATCATCCGATTATTAAATATTAATAATCCAACAGATATCACAACTGTAGGAAGGCCTACCTACAGTAACTCAGTGAAAGCCAACTGCGCCCTCTATCGGGGTTTTAAGGTTTACCCCCAAAAAATTTAAACGTTACAGGCCACATTAAAATGTGGCATATAATGACATAATTCTGTAAGTAATGTAAAACATGATGGATTCAGACCATCCCTGTTGTACAAGCGCATACAATATCAGAGGTGTGTAACAGTAACGGTTTACAGTAGGACTGCGTTTTTGTTTGCTTTTTTATTCTTGTGATATGATATGATATTAGGTTTGTATGATCGCTGCTTTTATTTGTATTATGAATATGCTTCATAATATGTATGTACCTTTTCAAAGAAAGAAGACAGATGCAGTAGACACAGTCAGATGTCTGGGGAGTCAAATTCCTTGTAAAACCTCGCCAATATAGCTGATGATGATGTGAAATATAGATACAATGTGCATTTATTTATAAAACATGACATTTTAGACAAACTGCATCTGACATTTCATAGGTTAGTCACATGTTGTGCTGTGTGCTGTGGTCGATGCTAAATCAATATAGGTCTAATATAGATATATAAAACATGATGTATCATAGATTCTAGGTTATAGGTCCAACTACTCCAACGATCATCTAAAATGTAATGATTCATAAAACTATAAACCCATCAATTTCCCTCGGTTCCATTGCTGCCCCTGCTGTAAATATTTTCTTTGTGATCACGTCTTTTGTGATCGTGTCTGACCGACTGTGACAGATGGCCTCTGCTTGAGGGGATGTAAGTGCGCTGCTTTCTTTGCAGTTACGGTAAGCGTCGTCTTCATCCTCCCCCACTCTCGTCGGTGCTGCTCTGAGATCATTTCGCCGGTGAAAAGGGCTAGCAACGCGGCTGCCATTTGGCGCAGTTTGAGATTACATCCGCTTACAAAAGCGCCCCGGTAATTTATTTGTTGTCTTAATTGTCGGTTTTTTATTTTTATTCAACGTACTCCATAACACACAGTCAATATGAGTTCGATGAACGTGAAGAAGCTGAAAGTAAACGAGCTGAAGGACGAGCTGAAGAAGCGGCAGCTGTCTGACAAGGGCCTGAAGGCCGAGCTCATGGACCGCCTGCAGGCCGCGCTGGACGAGGAGGCCCTGGTAGGGGACGAGCCGGCGTCCGGCGACGAGGGCTTCGCCCAGGCCGCCGAGCAAGAGGGCATGGGGGAGGAAGAGGCCGGCGACGGTGATGGCGAAGGCCTCATCGAAGAAAGCATGGAGGCCAACGAGGCCGAGGGAGAAGAGCCAGAAGAAGAACCAGAAGAAGAAGAAGAAGAAGAGGAGGCGGTAGCAGCAGCGGCTGAACAAGTAGAAGAAGCGGCGAATGGAGATGGCGGCGAGGCCGTCGCCGCCGTCCCTGCCGAGGACGACGAAATGGGCGAGGGGGAAGAGGAAGACGAAGAGGAGGAGATGGACCCAATGCTCAAGGCTGATGTGGACGACATGGAAAAAATAGACGCAGAGGATGGTGAGCCCGGAGACCAGGCTGCTGAGGGTGAGTCTTCTGGGCTGTGTTTTAATGTGTGGCTGCCTGGATGGCTCCGTGGATGGGTGTCAGTTTTGCCGATTGAGTCGGTGGTGGGAAGTGATTGAATGCCCATGTTGAGCTAGCTAGCCGCCGTGACCTCATTAGCCTAGCCTAGCCCGTAGGTACAAATCCTAGCTATTCCGCGGTATTTTTATCGTTGATTTATCAAACCCGTGATCGATACGCTCGGCCTCTAGCGATTAGCGGATAACCTCACACGGTAGCTACACCCTCGGTCGTATTGGAGAGGTAGGATGGTGGAGTTGGCCATTCATTTTTAGTCCACGGATATCGGTTTTGTTTGGCTAGCGGGTTAGCTTCCCAGCTAACGCTACGGTCTTAGCTGGCGAGCTAGACTTCTTTTGTGTCCACGGTGTCGTGCTAGTTTCGGCTAACTGGCCCACCCCTATTCAGAAGATGTGATTTATTTTTTATTTTTTGAAGATATGTTCGCGGCGAAGTTCTGACTATTAGTAGTGTTTAATCTTCTCGTCCTGCAAGTGTTTAATTTCATCGTGGCGTGGCGATAGACTTTCGATTTTATGAGCGAGTCGGTTACTTTCGTTATTAGCTTGTAGCTAACTGGTGGGGTAAAGGGGGTTCAGCACAAGTAGGAAGAGATACCCTTGCATGATGAACGTATCCCATTCAAACACACACACTCAAGACCATAACAAGATACTCTTTAAGACCAGTATAGTATAGATGTCCCCTATCTTTATTTTACACGTATGTTCCCCATCCCAGTAAATACCGTTGTCTTTATGTTCACCCCGACCAGTTTACATAGTAACTACCACCTGGTCAATAGAACTGTTATATTTATAATGGACTCTGAATGTCTTCACTGTAACAATGAGGTGTCTCCTCTTGCCTAATTTAACAGTTGATGCTCCATATTTAATTACATTGAGTATTAACATGGGCTTCTGCGTGGGACGAGACCCCACCGCTGGCCCGACCTCTCTCTCTCTTCTCTCTCAAAAAAAGGAGCACCTCATTCTATATCTTTGTTTTATTTCCAAAGGGGATGCGGACAAAGACACGAATGCTGATCAGAAGAATAAGAAGGGTGTTAAGAGACGCCGGGAGGAACATGGAAGGGGATACTTTGAATTTATTGAAGAGAACAAATACAGCTGGTAAGGATGGGACAGAGCCAAAATGGCCTTCGGCATTCCCGAAGCGCCATGCATAGCTTTGTTTAATAAAATAAAAAATCTGTATTGGCTTTAAGCGCCAATGCACTCAAGTAGCATACAGTAACAAAAAAAACCCTCTTTTATTTTGAAGTATTATACTACGATGGAATTTCTTTAACGATAACTTTAATTTCACACATGTTTTGAGGGTCCATCCCCGACTATTTAATAGAACCTTACCATTTGACTTTGTTGCAGTTGCCACTCACACTTGTGTCTGTAACAGAACACTGCTGTTATGTAGCAGAAGCACATTTTCAGCCTTCAATGAATATTGACCACTGTTTCCCATGACACGTAAATGTTGCACAGAGCCCATTGTGTCTTCGAGGTGAAAAACCAGGCTGCTCAAAGAACAGCACAGTGGAAAGTAGAGGAAAGTGCACTTTTGTGTTTTAGACAGAGGAAGAAAAACAGTGGGGTTGGGAGGGTGGGTGGGTGGGAGACCACGGTTGCAGAGTAGTACACAAGGATTTAGCAAACATTTCCGGAACGTGTTGGACCGCCCACGGAAGAACTCGATACTCGGGAGTTGCCATCGTTATTCGCTCTCGCACTGGTGTATCTCCTCATTTGTTTTTATTTATTTTATTTTTTTTGTGTTTTTATTTATTTATTTTTTTTTTAACTGTACGGTGTCTAGGTGCTATATTTGTCTCATCCCGTGTGTGCGTGGGAGCATTTTCTGTGTGCGTCCGTGTGTATGTGTATTTACTACAAGGCACCTTTCTCCCCCCTGCGCAGGTGACATCATGTGTGTATGGCTGTGTGTGTATTTGTGTGTGTGTGTGTGTGTGTATGTGCGCGCGGGTGGGTGCATGTGCTTGAAAAGTCATTTTTTTGTTTTTCATTTTGCCCCCCCGGGACAAGCAGGAACAGACGGTTGTCTTGTGTGTGCGCTTCAGATGGACCATGAGTACCCGTTAATTTACACACAACATCACGGAGCTCCCAGTGACCTTTCCAAGAATCTTGACTCCGTCGGCCTCCTCGGGGGAAGGAGCGGGCGGGGTCTTTCTCAACCAATCCCTAGCGTTCTGTGCTCCATGTGTCACAAATGGAACCTCTGTGACATTGAGGGCCTGGCAAGTCTGTCCCCACAAACCCAGATCCCGCCACTGCGTGTGTGTGCTGTACTGCCACAGGGACTGTATACTCTGGATCAGGCGTGGCCTTGTAAATTTTACAATCTGGCCCATTTGTCTTTTGAGGAAAGACAAGATGGCCGACACCCAGTGTCTAGAGGGGGAGAGTGTTATGGGAACTGGTTAACAGACCCGCCAAATTTTTATTTCATTGTATCGAGTGTCATTGTTTAGGTTACAGGCATTGAGCAAAATTATCAAGCATCAATTTATGCTACATTACATGCACTTTTGAGCACTTGCTATATGCATTTTATTTTAGACTTTACCTCGTGTTGTTCAGACTCCACAGAATTGGTAAGTGGCTGTGGTGTTAGTTTTAGCTTTTAAAATGTGCATTGCTCAATTCCTAGCCTGTCGTGATTGTCTTGTGCATGCGAATTCTTTGTTCTGCCGTTGAGACAATGTGAGCTAGCCATGACCTTGCTGGGAATTTCCCACAAAGGCAATTGGATAAACCAACATGCTTCTCCCTATGAGTGACATTGTTAAAGTGATCTGGAAAAGCCAAAAACGCTTGATGAAGATGGATGAGGTTTGGAGGTGGGGTGGGGGTGGGGGGTGTTTGGGCATGTAGCTTTCACCATCCGCTAGGCCGGCACGCCAAGACTCTGTCCGAGCTCTTCTGTCTGTAGGTTTTTGTCTTTGATTTCATGGGACTCTGCCAGGTAAGTGTGGCTTGCGACAGCCCACCCATTCTTGTTATTCTTCCAACTATAAACGAGGCCTGCCAGACTGTTCTTGTGCCAGTTGTGTTTTTTTTTTGTTTTTTTTTTTTTTTGGTGGTCTGGCCGTCGTAATCTGCAGCAGGTGGCGCCTAAAGTCACCTTCACAGGCTCCACGCGTGACCGCTGAGGCCTGCCTGTCTGCCCGCCTGTCTGACCCGACTGGCCGCCTGACTGCCTGTGCTCTTGTCTCGATTCCAGGGCTTCGTTCAAATCCCCCGTGCCACCGCTGGAAGAGGAGGACGAGGAGTTTGACGACACTAAAGTCTGCCTGGATACTTGTGAGTCATCCCGGCACCGCGCACGATTGGACCGCTCGGGTTCCCGTCATACCAGCTAGCGCGTGGAGTAGTCCTCCGCAGCGCGAGGAACCTGGTGTCAGGGTGCATGCATGCATGTCGGAATTCAAAGAAAAAATGACACTCTACCAGTTGAGCACCTGAGGAATTTTGGCTTCTATGCCAGATGCCGATATGCCGATTTTATTCTAACGACCACATTTTTAACAACTAGCTATTGTACTGAAGTGGGTCTATCGATCCTGCATATGGCCCAGGAGTCAGCATGTAAAAAGAAACCGCCATTTTGCAACACTGCGTAGAGCACGGAATCAATATTTTCTGTTTAAAACAACTTGAGGAAATGAAACTCTATTAAGCGCCTTGTAATTTCCAGCCAAGGACAGTCATCTTTCTTTTTCATGTCGACGATGTTGTCTCGAGTGTGTGTGTGTGTAATGAATGCGGTTCCAGGCCTGTAATGAGTCCGGTTCCAGGTGTTGTCCTGCTGACTCTGCCCTCCCCTGTGTATTTGTATCCAGACAACTGCGACCTGCACTTCAAGGTGTCCCGGGACCGCTACAGCGCCTCGTCCCTCACCATGGAGAGCTTCGCCTACCTGTGGTCCGGCGGCCGTGCCAGCTACGGCGTGAGCTCCGGGAAGGTCTGCTTCGAGATGAAGGTGTGGACACACACACACACACACACACACACACACACACACACACAGGCCCACACACACGAGTCCAAGTGATGTGAGCTCTTAAAGCTGGTGACATGTAATGGTTGCAACCTGCTTATTTAAATCTCTTGATTAGGCTGTCGATCAGCTTTTAAAAATTTTTAATGTGTGGGTTTTTTTGCCAAAATATTTTCTATTTAATCTTTTGATGATGAATGACTTTCACAGTTTACTATAGCCAAGGAGAAATGGTTCAGTAATTATTTTGTATCAAATGGCAAAGTGATATTTTCTCTTGAATGTGACCTGGTGAATGGTCAGTGGATCATCGGCCCTCTAATGTGTTTGTTGTGGTGCTGCGGTCCCCAGATCACAGAGAAGATCCCAGTGAAGCACATCTCCAGTAAGAACATGGAGATCCACGACGTCCAGGTCGGCTGGTCCCTGGCCACCGGCAGTCTGCTGCTGGGTGAGTTCCCTAATCAATTGCTCGACTATCCAAAATCATCGTGCTGATCAATCAAATCATCATCATTTACCTCATCCAGTACAGCCTTTTAATCATCCCAAGAGTGGTGTCGTTTGTGAAGGCATTTTGTGAATGACAATGACTTCACATGGAATCATTGTCGGTTAACCAACCAACATAGTCAACAGAGCAAGTCTACTTGCCCCGTTTTCATGGCCCTCTCCATGTTTATTTGAACCCGAGGAAAGAAAATGGCTAAACAGTGCCCTCTAGTGTTCACAAAGGAGACCGGGTTGCGTAAAATGGCTGCAATTACCCCACGCATTAGCTGGCAGGCAATAACACCCATGCATTTCTGCCTGTGTTTTTCTGTGCAGGCGAGGAGGAGCACTCCTACGCCTACTCGGGCAAGGGCAAGAAGACTATCAACTGCGTGACCGAAGACTTCGGGGAGACCTACGAGGAGAACGACGTCGTCTGCGGCCTCATTGTAAGACGGAGCGCCTGTCCGTTTCCCCGCCAACTGAGACGGCAAAGGCCCCGGAACGCTATTTTGAACACTGTAGATGAAGGTCTCGTTAAGGACGCACCTCATTCATACCACGGGGAATGTAATTAGTTAGTGGCCCAAGGTGTTGAGAGAAAAAGGAAAGAAAATCATATAAAAATTGCTGGAGATATGCACATAATACAAAAATGCCGACGATTTGAAACTGGAATGATGTGATATTATATGCTATACTTGGAAAAAATGTGACTGCACAGCAGAGCTCATCATGAACGAAATGAAATGATTACATTCAACGACCACTGAAGTGATTCAGTTTGTAATGTGAATCCTTCGCCGTAATCGCAAATTCCAGCAAACCCATTCTGCTCTCCGGGCAATCAAATCTGCTCAAATTGCCGTAGACGTAGATCCTTTGATGTAAAACGACTGAAGGGAGGTGCAGCCCCCCCCCAAAGCGATGGCTAAACCGCCGGCCTCCTCCCCAGAACTTCGACGCGGACGAGGTGGAGATGTCCTTCTCCAAGAATGGCGGCGAGGCGACGGTGGCGTTCCGGGTCCCCAAGGACACGCTGGCAAGCCAGGCGCTCTTCCCCCACGTCATCTGCCACAACTGCGCCGTGGAATTCAACTTCGGCCAGCTGGACGAGCCCTACTTCCCCCAGCCGGAGGGCTACACCTTCCTGCAGCAGGTGCCCCTCGAGGAGCGCACCCGCGGCCCCAAGGGGCCCGACACCAAGGCCGACTGCGAGGTAACCGCTTGTTGTTGCTGCTGGAGGACCAATCCTCCGCTGTCCGGTCATGTGACGGGTGCTCAGCCAAAGTTCCTGTACGTGACTATAGAACGATTGTGTTTCCAGCGTCATGCACTCTGTTATTGAGTGTGGGGAAACCCCAGAAGAAAACCATCCCGACTGTTGATGTTAGAATCTCTTGTAGAAGATAAAGCCAATATTTAACTCTGGTGCGCATCTATCCAGCTGTGTCTCCTAATGTCTCATTGAACCCCCGAACAATGAAATGTGATTTCTGACCATTGTTTTCCTGCCTCCCTCCCAGATGATCGTGATGGTTGGCCTGCCCGGTTCTGGAAAGACCACATGGGTCAAGAACCACGTGCAGGAGAGCCCTGGGAAATACTACATCCTGGGCAGCGACACCATCGTGGACAAGATGATGGTCAGTAGTCATTCTGTTCAGTGGCACCCATCTTCCTATCCTGAGACATTATGGGATGGAATGATGCTACCCCGGTGGAGTCTTGTGATGTTGACGGTCTGGTTTTGCAGAAGTGACTTGTCGTTTCTACATTAACTGAACATTCAAGGCGAAAGCAATTTTCATTGGAGATTAAAATTGCAAATGTGACTCCCGGGCCCATTTTGAGCACTGGGTTCCCGGGCCCCTATGAAAGTCGCCTGTGCTTTTTTCATGATGGCGCTGGGCAGACAACCGGATCCCAACATGATTCGTCTCTCAGTTGCTAGTCAGTGAATAACCACTTCAGCAACGGGACGACTTGTTTCATTTCCTCAGTGAGCTTAATGTTGCATGAGACATTTTGACACCTTGAACCAAAGTACCAGACCGCTTTACTGTAACCCTTATTCATCCAGCTAGGGAACACTGTTATATTGCAGCAGTGAGCTGGCCACAGTCAATATTCATACGCTCTCTGCATCAGTGGACCCCGATGGGAAGTCAAATCTAAACCCCCTGCCAGTGCCTAATGCCTTGCTCTTCTACCAGAGCTCCGTCCTCCTTTTGAGCGAGACCTGTGCCCACATATGTCACCTGCTTCTCATTCCTCGCTCGCGCTAGCTTGGCGTCCACTGGCGTAGCCTAGCGAAAGCCGCCATTTCCGTCAGTACACTCGATGGGGTGTATTAATGTGTGGTTGTATGTTCACGTGATGCAGATCAACAGTCTGAAGCGCCAGTCCAAGGACACCACCAAGCTGACGGCCATCTCCCAGCGCGCGCCCCTCTTCCTGGGGAAGTTCATCGAGATCGCCGCCCGCAAGAAGAGGAACTACATCCTCGACCACGTGAGTTCCTGCGGTCAACAGCAGATCTTGATGCAATAATGGCTTCGGTCGATCAATGAAATTTATAAATGTCGCTTGTAGCCTCAGCCTCTTCTGTTTCAGAGCTTTTACAAAATAAAAGGGTTGCCACTTAGACGAAAGACAAACAAAATTAATCTCGGACTACAAATTTGCGTGTCGCAGCAATGCAACTGTGATAATGTACAAATATAGCCGTGTTGAGGCTTCCCTGGGCCGTGGCCTCACTTCTCTTGCCCCGTCCCATTCCCCCCCCCAGACCAACCTGTCCGCCCCGGGCCAGAAGAGGAAGATGTGCCTGTTCGCGGGCTTCCAGCGCAAGGCGGTGGTGGTGTGCCCCTCGGACGAGGAGTACAAGCAGCGGGCGCAGAAGAAGGCCGAGAGCGACGGGAAGGAGGTCCCCGAGCACGCGCTGCTCAAGATGAAGGGTACGGCGGGCTTCAAAATAAAAGCCTCCCGCAAACGTGGCGCTGTAATGAACAGAGTGGCGGGATGTTAACATGGATGCCTCCCTCCCCCTCCCAGGCTTCTTCTCCCTGCCCGAGGAGGGCGAGAGCTTCTGCGGTGTGACCTTCGCCGAGCTGGAGAAGGAGGAGGCGGCCAAGCTGCTGGAGCAGTACCGCGAGGAGAGCAAGACGGCGCTGCCCGCCGAGAAGCGGCCCAACCAGGGCGGCATGCCCCCCAAGCGCGGCGGTGGCGGCCTGCGTGGCGGGACGCGCGGCGGCAAGAACCAGTTCAGCCGCGGCGGCGGCGGACCCGGCCAGC
>JAOPUH010000090.1:5360117-5372976 GCA_027123175.1 Urophycis cirrata | reverse complement strand
CCCCCCCCCCCCCCCCCCCCCCCCCCCCCCCCCCCCCCCCCCCCCCCCCCCCCCCCCCGTGGAGCTGTAGCTAATTTCATGCCATGTATTTTTCTGTCATGCATGGATAATTCCCTCTTCAGGCGAGTATGAGAAATCGCGTGCGCTGTGGGCTCTCCCCCCTGCCCCCCCCCCCCCCTCCCACCCATAAGCATTCATGCTTGGACCTCCAGTGGTACAGGCCGTGTGTGCTATCTTCATGAAGGGAGAAAGACCTTGATGATTCATCATATTCTTTGGTTATTTCTTAATTCCATGACCATGAAGAAAAAAAAAGCCTATGGGAGACAATGGTGGCTGTTCCATTTCTGGGTTTTCTACCCTTGGCTGGCTCTTGAGATGGACAAGTCCATCCCCTCCTGACAGCATGATTCGTTTCCTCTGTCGGTTCCTTCTAATTGTAATTTTAGAAGGACACTGTGTCCAAACACCCAAAATGCCATGATACAAAATGGCAAGTTTAGGTGTTGGGTGGAAATACAGTGGATAAAGGCCCCTAAAATACCATGAAAACATAGTGAGAGTTTATATTCCCTGGAGTAAGCCTGGAATATGCTAAATCTTTGATCTTATCGAGAGTCATATGTCAATGAGGACAAAGATTTAGTCCACCAGATATGAAAAAGGCTTTACAATGAGGTCCTGCATCGGTTGGATACCCTCAAATCCAAACAGGGTAAAAAAACAAATTACAATCGATTCCTGTATTACTCAAACATTGCCACAGTACACTCTTGTCACCCATCTATTTCCATAAATTGGTCGGCGGAGGGGGGCGTTATGCATTCAAATATATGACAACCAATCAAAACATGCTCCCTGCCTGAGCAAATACTGACTACAGATTGCTACTCAAGTTGCCAGCCAACCTACTGTAGATGTGCTGTATGTTTTTGCATTTCCGCAAATCACTTGTCATTAAATTCCAAGCCGATGCTGAAGAAAGCACACACACACACAAAAAAAGAAAAAACCGAATCAAGCACGTGTGTGTGCACAGTAGTACACACAGCTCATCAATAGAAGAGCAACGCATTTGTTCCAAGGTGGACCAAACATGCCAGCTGGGCCACCTATTCCATGCGGAGGGGAGGCCGGCTGATACAGCCACCAGGTATTTGCCGGGGAGCAGCTGCAGCTCCCTGCCTCGGCCCGCTCCCTCACCTGTCGGATGTGGTTAGGGAAGAGTGGCCCCGCGTCGCGCTCTCCCCTCATTGGCCATGCATGTTGCCTGGTTACTCTGCGAGGGATATCCCCCGGTGACTCGCGTTGTTCCTCCATGTTAAAATGAAGATGTCTGTGGTGGAAATCATGGGTTTGGTTGGTTGGTGCGGTAGAAAGTTGGGGTATAAGGCGATGGTTCCTGCCTTTTTTTTGGCCATGACCCCTTCTTTAGGACAGGGAATTCTTGCGAGAACCACATTTTTTGTGAATCTGCTATCCGGCATTCATCCGCGATATCGTAATAACGTCCCAGGGAAGTGGTTCGCAGCAATTCGCCTGTGGCTGTGGACCAATAGACAGTCTGTTGGTATATAAGGGACCTCTTACCTCACCCCATTTCCACACTAAAATGTGCCATCAAAAGTCTTTAGCATATAATCCAGCCAGTCTCCCCGCACGAAATGTGCAATTCAGGCAACTCCAAGCGGGGTCCTGAACAGTTTGGGATGCAACCCCCAGAAAGAGAGAGGGAGAAAGGAGGAGCAGAGGCTGGAGGGACAGTGGCAGGGTGAGGGGGCGAGTGAATGAGTGAACACATAGAGATGATGACCACATGAAGCAACACTGTGATATCCACCGGATAGTGGGAAGAGGGCCCACCTGGGTTCAAACAGGGCCAGAATCATGCCACGTTAATTTGATCTGTTATGTAGGTACATTTAGTCTAGTGGGTGTGCCTGTGAGCTGTGCGCATGCATGGAGTGTGTGTTTGTGCTGTCGTATGCATACGATGTGCCCCAGACCCTGTTTCAAGATTGCGCCTGGGTCTGGCTGAAAAGTAAGCTAGCCAAAGGAAATGGAAATCTGAGTTGCAGTATGACACTGAATAATACATGTTTCACAAAAAAAAAACTAAAAAAAAGAAGAAACAAGAACAGAGGTTTCACATTCAGGTACATCAAACGACTTACTAGATTGTTTGTGTCATACCTTCTCCTTGCCCCAAACTCCTTGTCTAGCATTGTGACTCGTTATCCACTTGTTACCCGCGCTTTAGCTTGTTAGCTTGAGGGCTACACTATTAGAATGTGTTCCACGAGGTTGTAGCCTAGCGACTTTCATGTGTTGTTATCTTGCCTACTGCGTCATTACCGCTGTGTTCTGAGCATGTCCGCGTTTAGCTCGTTAGCCTAGCATCGCATCTGACTCCGCGTTTAACCTTCTCGCACAGAAGAAACCAGACACACGACGTGTAAGCCATTTGCAGAACATCGACGGGGCTCGCTCGGGTTCCGCTCGCCACAGTGCTCGGACCTTGGCGCGCGCCGGGGTCGAGCTTGAATCCGGAACGGCCGTGATAGCCATCGCCCGTCGCCCGCTATCGGCGAGCACCATCGCGGAACATGAGATTACCGGCTCCGTGCATCCATCTCCCCGCCTTCCTCCTCAAGGTCACGTCTGTGCGGGGACAAATGCAGCATGAAATGAGGGGCTATCGGGGGAAAAAGAGGCCACCGTCGTGGGCGCTTGTTTACCGCTACGGTGGCGCGCAGCGGGACGGGGTAATTGCGTTTTTTTTAAAAAAAGGGGGGGGGGGGCAGACGACGTTCGCGGTTTTAATTAGCTCGCCACTCTGTTTGCTTTCTCAACAACAATACTTCCCAGAGTGACAAAGCAATTTGTGTCGATTACAAAATGAACGATTTCCACCCCCAGATTGGAAAAACACAGTGTCACAGAGGGGGTTGTTTAGGAGACGTCGCTTCCCCTTCATTAGCCCGAGCGCAATGTGTGTTGAGCACACTGTTCAAGTATTATGTTATCAAAGTTAGCTTATAGCAAGTGTATCGTCTTGCCTGATGGCTAGATGTCCTTGAGATTGTGCGGGAGTGTGTGAGTATGCATGCCTGTGTGTGCATGTGTGCGTGTGTTAATGACTGAAACACCACCTTTGTTAGGGCTGCCATCTAGTGGTAGACATCAGATTCTTATTTAACAGTATGCGCATAGCAATGTACATTTGCACACTTGTAATAAACTCTTCCATCACACATTGAAAAGGTACATAAGGAAAAGATTGGAATAGAAGGGCCACATTATCTTACACCATCAGTATTTAGTATTTTATAATGCAAGTATGTATGTTCGTTATGACAAACTACAACGTTGTAAGCTAAAACCAAACTATGACAGCTCATTGAGGTTATAAGCCAAAAATGTAGTTATGAGTGTGTGTGTGTGTGTGTGTGTGTGTGTGTGTGTGTGTCCGTGTCTGTGTGCATGTGTGAGTTCATGTGCATGGATGCAGGCACGTGTGCGTTTCCTATAGCAGGAAGCTGCAGGCCGCTGACCCAGTTCACTGTGTTTCCATCTATCATTCACTCCCCGTGAGCAGCCACAAGGCCCTTGTTCTCCCCCACCACTCACCTCCCCTCCTCCTCCCTTCCCCCTCCCCCCCCCAGTAATTACCTGGGAATCAGTGGGATATGAATCATTTCCGACAGGGAGGAGCTGAGCCTAGAAACAACTCCACAACACCACAACACACACGCACACACACACGCATGCACATGCGCTCACATGCAGGTGAGTCCAAACACGGACACGCACACACACACACACACACACACACACACACACACACATCCAACTCCCATGTTCCCTTGCAACTTTTGAGTGTACAGGAATTGTTTGCCTGCTATTGGCTTGTGAGTGATGTGACGCCAGAATGTCGCACAAAGTGACAGAATGCAGAAAGAAAATCTTGAAACACATGAAAAGTGGCTGTGAAAAGTACTTTAAAAATACCTTGGCTGGCTGTGTTTTCATCACAATTTGTATACAACCAAAAATGAGCTATCAGTTGCATCTCTGAGCTCGCCTGTCTTCAAATGTGTCACACTGAGGTTTTACTCATGTCAAGTCATGACGTAACTCGGCGAGTGTGCAGGTCGATGACATGCACACACGATATGGCATTAGCCACCACATCTACAGGCTATGGTGGATCATTGTTTATTCGCCTACCCAGCCTTTCATAACTTGGGATGGGACAGCTCAATAGCAATTGATGCATTCACCCACTAGCTCATTACACAATAAATGTATTTCCTGCAGTCACGAGCCAACCGCTGAATCTGATAATAACCGTGCTGAATGTGTCTACCTCTCTGCCGGCCCTCATCAGTTTCCCTCTCTCTGGCCCGCCACGTCTCTTCAGTCTAGTGGTACCCGCGTTGTGTGCCTTCCGATGCACTTCCTATGCGAGTTGTACGCAGCCCCGGCTTTGGCTTGGGCACATCTGTTGTCTTTTGTTGCAAACATTCAGATATATCTATTTACCATATGGTAATCTAGATTTCTACACTGTCTTGCTCAAGGACGCCTACAGGTAGACTGCGAACATTGAAAGGACGGCGTATTTAGAACATTTGATTTTTTTTTGTTAAGAAGTGACTATTTGGGACCACCGCAGTGCATAACTTACTGTACATTTATATTCATCGTATCACATGAAACCTACAGCAGCATTGTTAATTATATTCCATCCCAAACTCGCCCAAATCACTTTTTTTTTTGCTAAGGCACTTCAATTTGTTTCCCATAATCCTTCGCTCCAATATCAAAAAAATGACTCCTGCCCCCATTGTATCTGAGCGCTGCCCCAACGGGTTATTCCAGCCCTTTGTATGAGTGCTCTGTGATAGAACTCAGCGTGGAGAAAGTCAATACATGAGCCCAGAAAGTTTTAACACAGAGGAGAAAAAGAAGGAGCAATATGAACTATATTTACCCAAGAGGGGCTTGGATCAAGTGAGAACTTGGCAGAGAGTGGAATGGACAATGGCTCCCAGTTACATAAGCAATGGGCTATTCATCGCTGACATTCTGCTAACTAACAGGCAAAGAGAGGAAGGAATCCATTGTGGAAGAGTAGCCTTGACTGACCTCTGTCATGGCCTGAGCCTGTGAGTGGGTGTGAAGAGGCACCGCGTACACCAAGCTGGCAATGGCTAAAATGGATGCAGCACAATTAACAAGTAAACTTTGACTTAATTTCTTTTTTCTGTTGCCTATATTCTTCATTCTTCAAGTTTAGCACTGTGCAGAAAAATAACATTACCCCATAATGGACCCTTTTCCCAGTAGGAAAAAAACATGGGTTAAGATCATGACATTAATAATATGTCTGCTTGATTTTAGGTATGGCAGTGTACTGTACATAGATGCCATCGATGGCATTGACTGCTTTGGCCTGTTCATACATCAACTTGCCACCATATTGGAGCTGCCCAAACTAGCCTGTTAACAAGGACAAGTCCATCTGTTTACAGGCCAGTCTTTGCCTCTCTGATGTTGGGGTAGCGTAGAGATGATCGATCCACAGGCCAACGTGGCATCTATAGGCTGAGGTACTTGGTAGTTACATATACATTTAGGGCATTTAGCAGACGCTTTTATCCAAAGCAACTTACAAAAAGTACAGAAGTCAGAAGAAGGTGAAAGGTGATTTCATTGCTGTTAATACAGTAAGAAAGTCAACAGAACAAGTTTCAAGCATTTCAACTGCGAGGTTAACCATAGATCAGACTTGGCAAGTTTGACTCAGGAGTACAAACTCCCAAGGCGAGGAGGACACAGTACCAACATTCTGCAATTGGAAAGGCAGTGTACTACTATAAAAAAAATACAACCCTGCCTCTTTTCCTGTGTATATATTTTGATCTGTAGTCTACAAATAAAAAGCCAGTTGGGGGAAAAGGGTTGAGGAAGGTTGCTGTTGACGTTTCTCAGTGAATGGCGAAATTTGACATCAGACATTTGGAAATTTGACCAAAGCATACAAATTTATCAGAATTCTAACTAACAGTTGGGAGTTTTCACCTTCGCCATTCCCGCTGGTTCTTGGGAAATACATTCTTGGATAATAAAGTAAGAGGAATTCAACCAGGCGCTCAGGTAGAGATACAGTCCGTAGGTGCTCTTGGGGTAGGGAAAAAATCAAATTTAGAAACAGCGGGTCCCAGGCACTATAATAATATAATCATATCAATGCCCTGAAGAAGACCACTTGTGGTTGAAACATGTTGGCTCTTATTTTAATGATTTAAGCCATACCTAAATAAATACTTTTTATCAATTCCTTCTCCTTTTTGATGCTTTTTTGAGTGCCTGGGACCCAATGTTTCTACATTCTTGGATACTTGGCTGTCCCAAGTCCACATAAGTAACCTCCTGATGCATCCCCAATAAAATGGGTGGAGCGAGAACACTTCAGGGGATTTGGAGTGTGGGACTTGGCTCGGTGCAGGCTTGTTCTGAATGGAGCACTACTTTACAGTAGCAGTACCCATTATCAGGCTGCGCCTAGTAATGTTTCAAAAGTCCACAAGAACAACAGGTGCAAACAGGAAGGTCGAATGAGAAAGGGCTCGTGTCTGTTTGGCCGAGCTTGAACATCAGAATACATCATGGATATTTTGTTGCTGATACTCAGTCATACTGAAAGTACTTTAAAAATCAACACAAATACAAGGTAACCAAGTAACCAAGGCTCATTGAAACCCTTTCCCTCATCTGAGAAATGCTGTGGCAGATTCAAACACAATGAAGAACCTTCGAAATGACAAATAAACCAAATATGAATTATTGGAGTGTGCTTGTCCAAGATTGTGCACAGTAAAATTGGGTGTATGTCAGCATCTGCATTCAATTTGACAGAAAATGTAGGCTACTATTCGCATGATATGTTATGATAGAGGCTAATATAATACACCATAGTTCATATAATACATATATGGAATCAAACAGTGGAACCTGCATTAATAAAGACATTTCAAGGTTCCATTCACGCGGTAACATTAAATTTAGAACAGTGAAAACACTATCACCAGTGCTAGAGGCATGTCACACCTGCTGCTGACAGTTAGCATTTCACTTTTTGTGCATAAATCTTTAATTGTTTCGAAATTACAAAGACCGGGTCAATCCCCCACCCCAACAAAAGAACACTGTATAACTTATTGGCTACACAAGTGCTATCATGGATTTAGCACCCCAGTCCACCCAATGAAATTGCAAGCTGTTTCGCTCTCCACTATTTTTGTCGACACAAAAACTATTGAAGACGGCACAGGCTAAAAGCATTTCTAACGACGATTGGAATAGTCAAAGATTCGACGTCAGCCCTATTTGTTACTAAACAATGACCAAATAAACATTACTACTTACATCATTACGACCGCTGCAATGCTCCCATGCTTCCAAAATGGAGGCTGTCACCGTTATGTCACGTGGTGGTCAAGCCCTAGACCAGGCGGTTGCTGCGATTGACATAAATAAAACCAACAACATGTTAAATCAAAATGTTAAAACTATAGCAACGGGAAATGTGCTATACTTTTTACTTTACATAACGTTACTTTAGCCTTTATGGAGATTATTATTATCATCATCTGTGCAAAGAGTCCACAAGGATTCTAAAACACTATTTAAACAGGACCGAATTTTTGATTGCTTGATCGTTGTTTTACACTGAACTGGTTGGATTATGGTTCTTTTGAATGAGTCTGTATTATGTCCTGTTATATTCCATTCTGTGCCATTCTATGCCGTGCTGTCCTTTGCGCCTCTCTGCCCTGTGGTGCGCATGCGCAGTTCCTGGCTAGGGAAGAAAGGAAAATGTCGCTTTCGAGGTAAGTCCGTCTGGCAAGGCCGTACTTGCATTGTAATGATGTTAAAATGGGTCCGTTGTTTTTGACTACCTTTCATTGTCATGTATCCGACCTATAAGTATCAGTATTACAAAGGGAAATGTATACGTTGTCTTGTGACCATCATCTGTGGTTAGCGCTAGCTAACAATGCTAGTAAACATAGGGCGAACGTAGCATGCTAGCATAGCGTTTGCCTTGTAACGCCTTTCAACTTGCCTCATGTTGCAATCGAACCGGCATTTCACCCAACAATGATTGCTATTGGTTATGGCCGGCGATCTTTGGTACTCGCGTTGGTGTTTTTCATAATATACTCCCGTTATCGAGGTAAACTAAACGGGTTAGCCTAGCCTAGCCGCGTAGCCATGAAGACGTTCCACACGCGTCCGCAGGAGCTTAAGTTGTACTTGATTCCCCCACAGCTTTCTACCCGCGCCGACCCAGCTGTCGCAGGACCAGCTGGAGGCAGAAGAGAGACTCAGGGCCCAGAAGTCGTACTCGACCGCCGTGGTTTCAACTCGCAATGAACCCCCTCCATACGAGCACCGACAGGGCTGGGTGCCTCGTGCACTGGAGGTAAACACAACACACCACAGAGCGCCTAGTAGCGTTGACTACACCTGCCATGTGAGGTGTAGAATTAATGATATTTAATAGCCTGGTTTTGTTATGGACATGATTGAGAGTGCAGTCAATGTTCCTTCTTCCACTTGTTTCTAACACCTATGTCTCATCTTGCCTGCTGCCATCTGTGTTTGCGTAGGACTTTGGTGATGGAGGTGCTTTTCCCGAGATCCACGTGGCCCAGTTTCCCCTGGAGATGGGCAGGAAGAAGAAGACGTCCAATGCCCTTGCCGTGCAGGTGGACGCTGAAGGGAAGATCAAATACGATGCCATCGCAAGACAAGGACAGGGAAAGGATAAGGTAAGCCACTGCCAAGTGCCAAATAGGCATCCATTCTTATTGTCATTGATTTGTCAATGCAGCCAGTCGTCTCTTCGCCCTAGTGGATTAGTAACTTGCGTTCCCTCCTCTGTCCATGTAGGTGGTCTTCAGTAAGTACACAGACCTGCTTCCCAAGGAGGTCCTGAACGATGACGCCCCAGAGCTCCAGAGGCCTGACGAGGAGGCTGTGAAGGAGGTAAGTCCTAGTGCTCTTTGTGGCTATGGCCCCTGTTCTTTGAATGAACCGCCAGTCAGATCTTATTTGTTTCTCTTAAGGATCCTGCAATTAATGCATTGCGTTAACATTACTATTCATACTGAAGCTGTTGGGCTGTTGGTCCAACTCCCTGTTGAAAGCTACTTCTGAACTATTCTGATTTGGATGAAGTTGTTTGTGAAACTATAATGATAAAATGGGGGAGAAAAATATGTAAACGTGTGATTCCCTAAGCATTGTGTTAATGCTGATCTGTGTGTGTGTGTGTCTATTTTCTTTGTCTCCAGCTGACCGATAAGACGCGAGCTGCCCTGGACAAGCAGGTGTCCCAGAAGATCGCCGCAGCCATGCCTGTGAGGGCCGCTGACAAACAGGCACCTGCGCAGTACATCAGGTGCGTTCCAGTACAATCAACACAACACCTATTCAGACACATCAGCTGCGTCCCAATACACATCTATTCAACCAGGCATTTCTCCTGGGGCTACTCATGGTCATTTGTGTAATGCGTATTTGATCTCAAAAGGTGGATTCCTGTAAAACCCTTTTTTTTTTAATTACAATATTTATCCTCTGCCCACAGATACACTCCATCTCAGCAAGGCGTGGCCTTCAACTCGGGCGCGAAGCAGAGGGTCATCCGCATGGTGGAGATGCAGAAGGACCCGATGGAGCCCCCCAGATTCAAGTATGCACCCCGCACCCCCGCCGCACTCCACAAACTATAGGCACCAACGTGCACCCGATGCATGCAACGTCATGTCGCAGTCAGCCTTATCGGTGAAGAAATGGCGCCGGCTTGTTTTGAGCTCTATGTGGTGCTTGTTCTTTTTGTGTCCTCCAGGATCAATAAGAAGATTCCCAGGGGTCCCCCCTCTCCCCCGGCCCCGGTTCTGCATTCCCCCAGCAGGAAGGTACGACCCGCGATCTCCCATTGGGTTTCCCTCAATAGAATATTGTAGTATGCATTTGAGACGATACGGGAATGGATCAAGGCCTACACGTTTTTGCTCTTCCGTGCGGTTGGTTGGGACTCGCCGTACCGGGTGATGAACAAATCAATACCATTAGTCCAAAATGTTGATGTCATGACATGCTGGCTGACGTGCTCCTGCCTTTTCTTCTAGATGACCGTCAAGGAGCAACAGGAGTGGAAGATTCCCCCGTGCATCTCCAACTGGAAGAACGCCAAGGTACTGCCACGACGGCCGGCTGTCTCAAAATGGCCGCATGGCGTTCAAAGCCACCGCGCACATTTTGAATGTAAACCCGCACTGTGTGTGTGTGTGTGTGTTTTCCCTCAGGGCTACACCATCCCCCTGGACAAGCGCCTGGCTGCGGACGGCCGGGGCCTTCAGACCGTCCACATCAACGAGAACTTTGCCAAGCTCGCCGAGGCGCTGTACATCGCCGACAGAAAGGTGCCTGGGATGGATTTAGCATTCATTGTTGCACATGCACTCGCGCTCTGAATGCTGGAACACCGGTTGTCTTCAGCGGGTCCCCTTGAGCAATGCGCAGGCGTGTTGGTAGTCTTTTATGTCTACAGCCCCCCCCTGCAAACACAAATGTTTATTTGTTCAGTGTTTTACATGGGCGGCAGCAGTCTCATTTAAACGGTGACTGTAAAATAGATGCAGATGGTGGTAAAACGAAGGCAAACACCCAGATTTAAAAAGTGTGTGTATAGAAGGTTTGGGCAGCCCTTCAGTAGAAGAAGTTCATTCCAAACATTGTAGCTCACCCACCCAAAATGAAGGGGAGACAAAATGAAGCCTCGCTGACGCAGCTGTGCTTGTGTCCTGTAGGCCAGGGAGGCGGTGGAGATGCGCGCCCAGGTGGAGAAGAAGATGGCCCAGAAGGAGAAGGAGAAGAAGGAAGAGAAGCTTAGGGAGCTGGCCCAGATGGCCCGAGACCGCAGGGCGGGGATCAAAGGTCACGGGGACAAAGGTGGGTGTCGATGGGTTGCGTGCGTGCTTATTTAACCGCCGGGGTTAATGAAGAGGACGTTGTTAGTCACGCACGCTCCGAGAATGCAGGTCACGTAATCAAAGTCGATGTGGTGCATCGACACGAGCACGAGAGCAAAGGGCCCATTGGAGGGTTTGAAAAACACTCGAATGAATTTGAATCCTGCTGTGGTTTAATGATGTCTCCACTGAATTTAATGTTCATACGCAAAAAAAAAAAAAATCCAACAGCCATCTGCTGTGTTTTTTTGTTTTTTTTTGGCACCATCTACAAAATAGCTTTTCCCTCATTTAGTTATAACGTCTATTTCTGTCTCCTCTCCTCTGTTGATGTTCAGGTTTAACTGTTCTGCTACAATTTGACCTCTGACCCCAATCGCTTACCTCCTCTGTCGCTCCCCTGTTGTTTCCCATCCTCGCCCCTTCTTTCCTCTCTCCTTGTTGTTCTCCCACCCCGTGGACCCCACTGTCTCTCTCCCTCCCTCCCTCCCTCCCTGCGTGCCTCCATCTTACCTCTGCCCTCCTCTTCCTCCCCCCTCTCCACAGGGGGCGAGGACATGGAGGCCAGGGAGCGCGACGAGATCCGCCACGACAGACGGAAGGAGCGGCAGCACGACCGGAACATCTCCCGGGCCGCCCCCGACAAGAGGTACCGCTGCCTGTCATCTGGGGGGGGGGGGCTGGGGAGTCCTCACGGCCGCCCACCGCAGCTGTGAGGAGCAAACAGGCCGTTTGCTGCTTGTCACTTTGGCGCAGTGTGTGTCGTTTTTATGCGGTATGGGGTGCAAGAAATACCCGATATATTTTGGTGGATACATGGTGCAAATCTCGTTTGAGGCGGGGGGCGGGGCGTTTCACGACAGTTGCAACTATTTTACACGTATGGAACGTCGTTTGTCTGTAGTTTCTACAGTCCAAACGTGTGTACGTATTTTTTTGTACATCAGTTTTGGACATCAGTTCATGCGTTTTTAGTTTGGTCTGTTCCTATCGATTTAGGGCAGGGTGCCTTGTAATTCACCTGTTGTGTCGAAGCATCGGCCAGGCGATGGCTCCATGGAGAGGAGGGCTGCTGCCAGGCCAAGTCCAGGCCTGACACACGGGACTCGTACCGACGGCCGTGTCTTTTCAGTCCGCTGCGTCACATCACTAATTCAAAGCCTGAATATATTTTTCACATCCAACATCTTTAACTTTAAAAAAAAAAAAGCAGAAAAAAAAAATGCGACGATCAAACTGCATAAGATGCTAATTTATACACCCTCTCAACAATGCATGACTGCACAACAGCGAGGGCTTTTGACTCTTTAATGATACACCCTGCTCCAAAAACCTTGCCAAAGCGCACATCGACATCGTATAAAATGTGGTGTACGCCGTCCTGAAAATCACCACAAAACAAGTTTCAGCGACGACAATATTGTCATCGTTAATGGACTCGCTTGACGAGAACTCGTTTACCCGAGTGGTACACGTTGTGTCCACGTTGGGGGGTTCTGGGGCGGCGGCGGCGGCTGCGGCAGCGCGATGGAGACTGTGAATGTCATCCAAATGACAATTCCTGCGGTCCTTCCGAGTGGAGATAACCTCATTACCTGCCTCTTCTGCCTAACTCCGGAACGCCAGAGCGCTTCCCAGCACAATTACACCGGATCGTTATCACTTTTTGATGCTGCCGCGGGGCCGAGCTGCGCCCGCGGTTCCGGGTTGGGGGGGGGGGGGGGGGTGGTAGGCTTGTTTTAAATGGAATTGGAACGGCAGACAGATGCAGGAATTTATTCTGTTTTACCCCCCCGCCGGGAAGCAAC
>JAOPUH010000090.1:5176474-5187806 GCA_027123175.1 Urophycis cirrata | reverse complement strand
ACACACACACACACACACACACACACACACACACACACACACACACACACACACACACACACAAACACACACACGTTTGCATGTGGCTTCGGTTCCCATCCTCACCCTGCAGAAGGCAGAGATAACCTTATAGCCCTATAATACAGTAAGATTTCCTACATATAAATTTAGAATGTGTGTATCTCCGCAACGGCCCATTCGTCTTGCTCACGTCTGAGCTATTTTTGAGAGAAACAGGTCATTGTGGAAGATCCTCCCTCTGCCTTTAGTTTGGATCTGGAGGTGTCTCAGAAACGCATCCTGCACACGGGCAATTAATTCTCCATACCCGGAGCGGCAGAGTGTGACTGGGCTGAGGGCATTCATCTGTTTTAAGTGACAGTAGATGCCGCAATGTGTGTTTTAAAATTGCGTCGTCATCAAAATGCTTCTGCTTAGGAGCCAAATCACATCAGAATGGCTTTCAATATTTTACACGTTCAGACGAGGTGTCACCATTTTGGAACCCTTTTATGTGCAGTGTATGCAGTAGAGGGAGGGAAAAATAGAATTAGCTTAGGTTATTTTGATATTCAAATAATTTAATGTAATTTAATTGAATTTCCATCAATCCCCAGATGTTGGTTGTTAGTCAGTTAGACATTTGAAGTGGATTCAGTCGGTATCTCCCTCAACCATTTTTACCTTAAAATATCTTATTCATATAATTGGAACAATGATAATTAAAAAGAATGCAAGGTGTGATTATTCAACCTTTCTTTGCTGACATTCCTCTATTGGGAAATGGCACTTGGACAAGAAAAGTTGTCTCATTACACACATTGACTTACCCCCAACTACAATATTAAACCATTTTTTGTACATCGTTTGAATTACATTAGAGCACAGGACAAAGCTCAGGACCAACCGTAGACCCCACAGCGTATAAATCATAAAGTAATTAGGCTGTGCGTTATGGATTACAATCACTGGGCTCCTGCATTTTCATCTCAGGTGTTTAGTCTCGTTTCTTTTCCTGAAATCAGCAGATAATCCCCCTAGAGTAACACTGTTGAGTGGCAATGGAGGCTCGCCATTATCTCATTATCACGGGGGATTAAGCCAGATTAGTTCATTAGTTTGGCCGGCGGGACGGTGGCTGAGTTTCTGAATATCCGCGGGCATGTAAACCACGGCCACCTCACTCCATCACTCCAGAGACCACCTTCCAGCCCCGAGGACAGTCAACAATTAGTTCAAGATCATACTTTATGGGGATATTTTGTTGTATTTCATGTTGGTATTCATCGTTCATTCATTGTTATTACTGAGTTTAGATAAAATATATGGACATGACATCAGAAGGGTGATATGTACCTGATCACGGTGAAATGGTGCCTCTCATTAGAGGTCTCCTATGTGCTGTAGCTGTGTGATGGATAGAAGAACCTACAAGCCTACCCAGTGGACTGCACCAAATGGCTGGTAGGCTGATCTATCCATCATGCATCTGGGTGGACACTCCCACGTGTTTTGTGACTACAGGCTAGATTTTAAATTACTTGCCATGGCTTATCGGCACACACCTGGTGTTAACAAAGTCACCGCTGAGTGATGTTCCTCTTGTCCGTACTTTCAGATAGACAGTGTGCAGGGTCTCTCGCACTGCCCCAGTGTGATCATCTGCGTAGGACGTGAGCCGTCGCACCCCGCCATCTTGGAGAAGTTGCGTAAAACAGTGGATGATAAGATTCCCAGAGTACACGTGAGGTTGAGCTCCAGTGGCTGTGCTGAGGAGCAGGAGAGTAAGTAATAAGTAATCATACAGACACATGTTTAACCAATCAAACGATGACTTGCATAATGACTCTAATATAGCGTCTCATGTCTGTGTATGTGGTGAATGTGAAAGATAGATGTGAAAATCTATCTTGACTATTTGTTATATAAATGTACTTTATCAGTATCAGTAGAAGTATAAGCTTACTTTACAATGTAACAAATGCTACATGATCCTGTCAATGTGTGAGAATTTTAACATGTCAACATAGCACGAATATGGTTTACTTCAGTCTAAAATTTCTCTCTCTCTCTCTCTCTCTCTCTCTCTCTCTCTCTCTGTCGCTTTCCCTCTCTGTCAACCCTTTTATACTTTTGGACTTCAAGGACTGGAAACAAAGAAAACCGGTGCAACCCATCCCACAACTGACAAGGCCCTACCAGACGGCAGGGATTCCCCGGAGGTGGGCGTGGCACCCGGCCCTGAGGTGGGTGTGGCCCCCGGTCCTGAGGCGGGCGTGGCCCCCGGCCCTGAGGCGGGCATGGCCCCCGGCCCTGAGGCGGGCGAGGAGGCCCCGATGGACGACGACATCGAGAAGCGCGTCGTCATCAACGAGGACGGCAGCCTCTCCATGGAAATGAAGGTGCGCTTCCGGCTGCTCAATGACGAGACGCTGCAGTGGTCCACGCAAGTCACCAAGAACGGGGGGCCGCCGAAGTCCCGCCGGGCCTGCGAGTACCGCCAGGGCTGCGGCCACTACCTTGAGCAGAGCAGCGCGGATGGCTGCTCCGAACCGGAGTGGATTGTCCCCGCCTGTGAGGAGCGGGAGGCGTACATCGCGCGGCGCTACCAAAGGCGCGTGGAGGAGGCCCACTGCAGCCGCTGCTGCAATCAATGCCAGGAGTACAGCGACTGGACTGACCGTCCGACTCCGCGCGGAGGCCACGCTGCATCGTCGAGCTCCAACGCCTCCTCGCACACGACGGTCTGCCGGAGGACAAGGGTTCAAAACACGCAAACCACGTCCATGTCCAGCGAGGAATGCGGTGGGACGGTGGTGGAGACGGAGACGTGGATGGAGAGCACCGTCGACATGGTGGACACCGTGGAGTACCACGCGGTCACGGGCGACGCGTCCCCCCGGGGCTTCGAAAGAGGGTCTTCCATGGGCGATGGGGTTGAAAACACTGAGGAAATACCACAGGGGTCACAGTGCGGTCATATGTGTGACCCGTACATGCTGGCCTCAGGGAGAGAGGAAAGGGCAGGCTCTGCCATCAGTGCATCCTCTATGATCTTAGCATCTCTCACAGAGGACCAGGATGATGAGGAGGAGGATCTCCCCACAGGTGTTTCACGGTCAGATTTATGTGCTCAAAATGTATCGCGAAGCCCTCGAAGTAGGGGATCTAGGGCTTCTGCTCATTCTGGAATATCAAAAAAATCATTGAAATCCTCAACTCCAGGAGCTAAATCTTCCAAATCCCACAGATCAATAAGGTCAAAGTCATCTGAGGTTCAAGCAGAAATATCCTCTAATGATAATGAGGAACCAATGGAAAGAGCTCCAAGTAAGCGGTCAGTCAAATCAACCAAATCGGCAAAGAGTGACAGTGGTGACATTCCTGATGACGACGCTCAATCAGCAAGGTCTAATACCTCACTCAGATCAAATAGATCTAAAATATCACACAATTACTTCGATGTAGATGATGACTTGTCCTATGCAGGAAATGTTGCAGAAGAACAAGAAGAAAGAGCACAGAGTGCAGTGTCAGACACAACAGATGCCTCTGCAATATCTAGGCCATCAAAGACATCTGCTGTTCCTGCTGAACGTGATGAACTCATAGAAAGACCAGGAAGTGCAATATCAACAAAGTCAGTAGAATCAAATGCTTCAGCAATGTCTACTGATGCCCCTGATGAAGACATTATTGGTGGTGAAAATGCAGAGGATGTAATGGAAGTGAGAGCAACCAGTTGTATGTCATTGAAATCCACCCAATCCAACAAGTCAAATGTCTCAGCTTTCTCAAAATTATCAAAAGTTTCAGGAAGCCCTGCTATAGAAACTGGTGACATCTCTGCTGAGGACACTGCAGTAGAGAAATACGGAGAACCTGAAAACCGTGCAGCAAGCTCAATTTCCGCAAACTCTGGGAAGTCTAATGTTTCGGCTAAATGCAAAAAATGTAACTGCTCTGAACTTTCATCTGACAAAAATGTAGAAATCCCTGATGAAATTAACCAAGAAGAAGAAAGTGTCTCCAGTGTGAGTTCAGTCAAGTCTCATGTCTCCAGAAGATCTAGGACCTCAAAAACCTGTGTGGCGTCCTCGCAAGAGGATACTGCTGTAGATGAGTGCAATGTAGAAAGACCAGCAAGCTCCATATCACGGAGGTCTGTACAGTCACGTGCATCAGAAATATCAAATAAATCAAATGCTTGTGAAAGTGAGGAAAGATCACAAAGCATCCTGTCAGTGATATCAACAAAGTCAAATATCTCCAGAACCTCAAGAAACTCTTCTTCCATTAAAACTGAAGAGAACACAGTGAATGATAATAATATGGAAGAAAGAGCACCAAGCACCATGTCACTGAAATCTACCAAATCTAATATTTCTTCAAGACAGAAAAAGTCTAAATGCCCTGATGAACTGACAACTGATGAAATGAATTTGGAAGAGATTGAGTCTGAGGTGAGAGCTCCAAGTAATATGTCATCGAAATCAACCAATTTAGCAAAGTCCAATGCTTCTGCCGAATCCAACAAATCAAAAGATTCTAGAGATTCGACGGAAACTGGTGAAGATGTTCCAGACAATGGAACCACTGCAGAAGAAACTACAGAGCGTGCAAAGAGCGCCATGTCAGCAACATCATTGAGGTCCAATGTCTCTGCTAGATCTAGAAAAGGTGAAGCTCCATCTGTTGATGGTAACATGCCTGATGGAGGACATGGAGAGGACGGAATTGAAGGCAGAGTCTCCAGTGCATCAAACATCTCTAGGACAACCAGGAGCTCAAAAGTATCTGACAGAAAGGCTGAGCTGGAAACTGGAGAAAGAGCATCAAGTGGTATGTCGGCTAAATCAACGAGATCAACAAGGTCACATCATTCTACAAAATCAAAGACATCGATAGAACCTGGAGATCCTTCTGAGGGGAATACAGCTAGTCCTGCTGGAGATGCTACTGACATTCCTGATGAAATGGTGGCTGAGCAGGAAACTGCAGGGCGAGGAAGTGCCATGTCAGCAACATCACTGAGGTCCAATGTCTCTGCTAGATCTAGAAAAGGTGAAGATCCATCTGTTAATGGTGACATGCTTGATGGAGGACATGGAGAGGATGGAATTGAAGGCAGGGTCTCCAGTGCATCAAACATCTCTAGGACAACCAAGAGCTCAAAAGTATCTGACAGAAAAGCAGAGCTGGAAACTGGAGAAAGAGCCCCAAGTGGTATGTCGGCTAAATCTACAAGATCAACAAGGTCACATCGTTCTGCAAAATCAAAGACATCGATAGAATTTGGAGATCCTTCTGAAGGGAATACAGCCAGTCCTGCTGGAGATGCTAGTGACATTCCTGATGAAATGGTGGCTGAACAGGAAACTGCAGGGCGAGGAAGTGCCCTGTCAGCAACATCATTGAGGTCCAATGTCTCTGCTAGATCTAGAAAAGGTGAAGATCCATCTGTTAATGGCGACAAGCTTGATGGAGGACATGGAGAGGATGGAATTGAAGGCAGGGTCTCCAGCGCATCAAACATCTCTAGGACAACCAGGAGCTCAAAAGTATCTGACAGAAAGGCTGAGCTGGAAACTGGAGAAAGAGCACCAAGTGCTATGTCCGCGAAATCAACAAGATCAACAGGGTCACATCGTTCTGCAAAATCAAAGACATCGATAGAATCTGGAGATCCTTCTGAAGGGAATACAGCCAGTCCTGCTGGAGATGCTAGTGACATTCCTGATGAAATGGTGGCTGAAAAGGAAACTGCAGGGCGAGGAAGTGCCCTGTCAGCAACATCATTGAGGTCCAATGTCTCTGCTAGATCTAGAAAAGGTGAAGATTCATCTGTTAATGGCGACATGCTTGATGGAGGACATGGAGAGGATGGAATTGAAGGGAGGGTCTCCAGCGCATCAAACATCTCTAGGACAACCAGGAGTTCAAAAGTATCTGACAGAAAGGCTGAGCTGGAAACTGGAGAAAGAGCAGCAAGTGCTATGTCCGCTAAATCAACAAGATCAACAAGATCACGTCGTTCTGCAAAATCAAAGACACCGATAGAACCTGGAGATACGGCCAGTCCTGCTGGAGATGTTAGTGATATTCCTGATGAAATGGCGGCTGAACAGGAAACTGCAGGGCGAGGAAGTGCCATGTCAGCAAAGTCAAACATCTCTGCAAAATCTGGGATCTCAAAGGCCTCTGGAGTCCCACAAGAAGTCCAATTTGTAAATGACGGGGAACAAAATGCTCCTGAGGAAGAGTCAGACAGAGCACTCAGCGCCATGTCAGCAAAGTCAGCAAGGTCTTATGCTGCAAGTACAAAATCTGAAAAATCGGTCAAATCAAACGCATCAGCAATATCGAAGGAATCGAAAGCTACTGAAGTGCCTTCTGAAAAAGGTTTTGAACTTACTGCAGACACCGAGGGTGAAATTGAAGAGAGAGCAGCAAGTTGCTCGTCAAATAAATCAGCAACGTCATATATTTCCTCAAGAACAAAAAAGTCACTATCTGCTGATTTATTAGATGCTGAAAGATCCGATGGAGAAAATGAAATTCAGCTTATGACAGACAAAGCAGAAAGCTGTAAATCAGTTAAATCAAACAAATCCAAACATGGAGATGTTTCAAATATCAATGACACAGAAGACAGAACATCCATAAAATCCAACAAGTCTCATATTTCTATGAGTTCGATGGAGTCAAAATCAAATGTTACAGCAAAATTGCGCACAAGTAACAATGAGGACCCTCAGGATAGACCTCCAAGCAGCATTTCAGTCAAATCAGGTAAGTCAAACATTTCAGCTGTATCGGCCAATTCAAAGGTTTCTAAAATGAGTGCTGGAGATGGAGATGATATTCTGGATGGAGTACCTGCCAAGCAGGAAGCCGAGGACAGAGCACCAAGCAACATGTCTGAAAGGTCGGCAAAGACTGCAAAATCTACTGGTTCAAAGGCATCAGGAGTTCCGTCTGAAAGATCAGCAAGTGTGAGATCCAAAAAATCAAATGTTAAAATAACATATGAGGTATCAGATATTTCTGAAGGCACACCGATTGTCATCCTTCAGGAACCTTCTGAAAATGAAACTGATGAGAGCGCTGCAAGCTCAATTTCAGTAAAATCAGTTAGATCAAGCGCTTCTGCAAGATCTACGAAGTCCAAAGTCTCTGATGTTCCAACCAAAGATACCTTGATTGATCACGAGGAACCTCAGACAAGAGCTCCAAGCTCCCTGTCAGTCAAATCAGCCAAATCAGTTAGGTCAACTTCTTCAGCCTCATCTAGAAAATCTAAAGTTTCCAAAGGTCCTGCTGAAGATAGTGGTGATATTCATAATGAAAGATCTGCTGAAGAGGAAACTGTGGTCAGAGCAGCAAGTGCCATGTCAGTAAAATCCACAAAATCAAATATTTCTGTCAAATCAGCCAAATCAGTGACTTCAACTGCTTCGGCTGCATCAAACAAGTCAAAAGTTCCTGATAACTCTATTGAAAATGGTGATGATATTCAAATTGAAGAACCAGCTGAAGAAGAATCTTCAGACAGAGCAGCAAGTGCCAAGTCAGTGACATCAGCTAAATCAAATGTCTCAAAAAAATCAAACGCTATGAAGTCAACATCTTCTGCTGTATCTATGAAATGTAAAGTTTGTGACTGTCCTGTGGAGGTTAGGGATGAAATTCAAGATGAAGGACATGCTGCAGAAGAAACTGCAAAGAGATCACAAAGCTCTATGTCAGCAACGTCAGTCAAGTCAAAGCTGTCTGTAAAGTCAAAAGTTTCAGCTGAAGGATCTGAAAGATCTATTGCTGATGAAACTACAGAGGACGATAATGCAATCAGAGTAGCAAGTGCCCAGTCAAACAAATCTGTAAAATCCAACATCTCTAAAGAAGCAAAAAGCACATCAGAGGTATCTAGAGAGTCATCTGAGAGAAATATCTTACTTGATGCTCAAGAAAGACCAACACGTGTGCAGTCAGTAAAGTCAGCAAAGTCAACTACTCGTGCTGCATCTAAAAAATCAAAGGTTTCTCAACATGACAGTGATGATGAAATTTCAGTAAAATCTTCAACAATCCCGTTTGTGAACATTGAGGATGCTGAAGAAAGGCAACCCAGTGTCACGTCAGCAAAGTCAAATATCACAGCACGCACAAAAGTATCAACCGCTTCCAAAGATGCACTATTAAATAGTGTGGAAGACCAAGAAAGGCCTAAAAGTTCTTTATCTGTTAAATCAAAGTCAGTCAGAGTAAAAAAATCTAAAACATCCGACACACCAAAAGCTAAAACCAAACCTATTCTGATATCACAGGATGGCTCCAGAGATGAGAGTGATTTGTCACAGTCACTGCCATCTTCAGAAACTGGTGATGAAAAGTCTAACACATATCAAGCAGACAACCAATCAAATTCAAATGTCTACAATAGGACATATATTCATGATCACAGAAGTGACACAAGCAGCAAGTGCAGACACAGAACGAGTACTAGTTCATCACAACAGAAGACAGAAGATCTTGTCCCATCCAGGCTACCAAATGCATCACCCACAGAAGTGGTCAGTGAGTGGCTGAAAAACATGCCGACTGACAATGTCATGTACGACAACGTAGATGAATTTGACAGAAACTGTGAAGAACATGAAAATGGTGAGCTCACAGAGGGTATCGGCGAAATGGGAGAAGTGGACAACACTCAGACGTCTGCTGTAGAAGATGTAACAAAACCTCAAAAAGCCATTGGAGCATTGATGAACAATGTCCCTGAATCTAATGATCAAACAAACACCTCAACTGCAGAAAATAGCTGCAACTTTTGTCAGACAGATGACACATCAAAGGTCTTTCACTCCTCGGTACATGTGATGAGAGTGCTTCTAAGTCCAAAGACTGATCGATGTAACAGCTTACCTGAGATTTCCCCAGTGTACGGACGAAAACTAAGCACTTCAGCTCGAGGTCTCTTGGATTGCCTTGCTAAGCTGCAATTAATAGAGTTTGATCCGGCTAATGAAACTGCCAAAGATCAAAATTACAGAGAGCTAATGAATATCCTACAATCCTTGTGGCTTTCTGAGCCTTCACAAAGTGAACAAATAGTAAAAGGTAATGGTCAGCATTCCCCAGATGAGGACTTAAATCGCACATCATCATCGGGTGTAGATGTCAACAGCGGCTCCACAGGCTCTGGGAACAGCAGTGTAAACAGTGGTGTCCAAACCAATGGCATTGTGGAGGTAGACACACTGATGAAGGTGCAAGAAGACAGTGAGGCCGAAGACCAAGCAAGTGTAGAAGCAACAGCCACGGCATCAAATGAGACATCACAAAACATACACAGGGACACTCAATTTACACCAGATAGACAAATGGGAGAAACAATAGACATGGATCAGAAAGAAGATGAACCAGGATCAGATGAAACAATAAGAAGTACTGACAGTCCAAATGAATTGTCAGAAACGCCACAGAGTTCAAGAAATGACAGTGTTGGGAAATTGCCAGAAGGAGTTGGTATAGTCTGTCAAGACAATACAAGTTCCATTTCTGAAAGAGAACAGTTAACCAAAAGGAGCTCTCAAGATCCCGATCCATTGTGGCTGTTGAATTTGCTAACCAAACTACAAAAGCAGTTCATGAAGCATTACATTAATGCAATGACAGAGTTCAAAGTGCATTGGAACTTGGCTGATAATGAAGAAGTAGACCACATGATAAACGAATTAAAATCTCAAGTCCGAAAAAGAATACAAACTAGTATAGATAGAGAACTGAGGAAAATACCGGGCCGAGCTGGGCAACCCACATCGTTTGAATCACAAACGGGGACGAGTGATGATGATCGTACAGCAACAGGTACGTCTTACAGTGACCAGCGCAGTGAAAATGATGACGAATTATGTCTATGTGAATCATGTAAAGAGAAGACAACTGGAGCAAATGCGCAAACAATCATGCCTACAGCAGACATTGAACATGCTGACCAAACCATGAAAGAGAGAAAAACTGCAGAAAAGTTTGTAGAAAATGTTATTATTGATGCTGTGAGAGAGATGAAGTGTGATGGGCAGAGGAAACCGGCTGAAGAAATCAATGCTCATGATGAAACTGCAGAAGAAGAAACTTCTGAGAAGGGTAATGCTGAAGAGCTCACAGTTGAAGATGAGCCAAGTGAAGAGCATGCTGAGAAGCACATCACTGGAGATGAATCTGCAGAAGGAACATCGGAAAAAGAAAATGATGATGAGATCATGGCTGAGGATGAAACTGCAGCAGAAACATCTGAGCAGGATCCTACAGAAGAAATTATAACTGAGGACGAAACAAAAAAAGTACTAGGAGACGAAATCATTGGTGAGGATGAATCTGTTCTAGAAAAAACATCTGAGAAGGACAATACTGAAGATGAAGCTGCAGAAAAAGAAACATCTGAGATTGACGATGCAAAAGAAACAGTGCTCGCAGATGAAACTGCAGAAGCAGAAATGTCAGAGAAGAGTAATGCTGATGACGTTATTGTTGAAAATGGAACTGGGGAAGAAGATGCATCTGAGACGGACCCTACAGAAGAATTTGTGGCTGTGAATGAAGCTGAGCAGGAGGACTCGAAAGACACCATGATTGAAAATGAAACCGCAGAGGAAGAAACTTATGAGCAGGAAGATGCTGAGGAAATTGTGAGTTATGCTGAAAACGCTGATGAAGACATATCTGTAGATGGCAATGCTGAAGAAGTCACTGCTGAAAATGGAATTGGAGGAGAAGAAAGATCTGAGCAGGATACTATTGATGAAATGCTAGTTGCGGGTGGAACTGCAGAAACTTCTGAGAGGGACCATGGTGAAGAAGCCAAATATTCAGAAGAGGAAACCTCTCATGAGGATGCCGCTGAAGAAACCATGGCTGAGGCAGAAGTGAAAGTGTCTGAGCAGGAAGATTCTGAAGAATCCATGGCTGAGGATGAATATGCACTGGAAGCAATATCTGAGAAGGACAGTGCTGAAGAGATCATAGCCAATGAGGAATCTGCAGAAGAAAAAACATCTGAGAAGGATCCTGCAGAGGACATCCTTGATGAGCAGGAAACTGAAGATGCAGAGATATCTGAAAAGGACCACAGTGACCAAATTAATTGTGAAGATAAAATTGCAGAAGAAGAAACTTCTGAGCAGGAAGATGCAGAGGAAGATGCAGAGGAAATCCTGACTGAGGATCAAATTGCTGAAGAAATGTCTGAGAATGGAGAAACTGCTGAGCAGGATGTGACAAAAGATGTTCTTGCTGAGGATGAAACTGCACTAGAAGCAATATCTGAAAA
>JAOPUH010000090.1:4832243-4846824 GCA_027123175.1 Urophycis cirrata | reverse complement strand
GTGTGTGTGTGTGTGTGGGTGTTTGTGTGTGTGTGTGTGTGTGTGTGTGTGTGTGTGTGTGTGTGTGTGTGTGTGTGCGTGGCTCCAGGAGCTTGCGGCAGCTGACCCAACACTTTCCCTGTCATAGTCAATCATCATCAGAAAGACCACAGACCTCACCCTCCAAAACAGACACACACACACACACACACACACACACACACATACCCACACATGCCACACACACACACACACACACACACACACACACACTCACACGTGTGCAGTCTTTCTAGTAATATGAGGTTCAGCTTTGCAGTCAACCGTACCTGTCTGCCTTTTTTATGTATCTCTCCTTTTGAGGTAATGTAAGACATGGAAACACACACACACACACACACACACACACACACACACACAAACCACAGGACATTCGGATATTCACTTGACATCCATAGTCAACCTTCTCCAGTGGGGTCAGTGTTATCTGCAAAGGGCTTGCACTGGTCAGAACATGTCAAACATGATATGATGGAAACCCGTCAATGAGGTCAACACTTAAAACATACTGCTGTGTGCACACGCACACACGCAGACACGGAAGCACACGTACACATACATAGGTGGACATGTATGATGGAAGAGGAGTAAACATGATACTGTATGTGTGACTGTGTATGTATCTGTTTAAGAGATTCAAAAATAATGTCACTGTGAAATCAGCAAGGTAGGGATTATGTTTGTATGTATGTATGTATGTATGTATGTATGTATGTATGTATGTATGCATGTATGTATATGATACACTACATACATACATTATACTGTTGAGGTCACTAGGGGAGGGCTCATATGAGTGTGTGTGTGTGTGTGTGTGTGTGTGTGTGCGTGCGTGCGTGCGTGCATGTGTGTCTGTGTGAGTGAGTGAGTGTGTGAGTGTGTGCATGCATGTGTGTGTGTGTGTGTGTGTGTGTGTGTGTCTGTGTAGGTAAGGCTGTGTCCAAACTAGTGGCCAGATGACTGTCCTTCTGCCTTGAATCTACAATTTACCGTGGCTGTTTATTTAGTTATTTAGGAGAGGCTTTTTTTCCAAAGCAGCTGAGTTGAGAGACACTATATGACCACGTGGGTATTGAACCTAGAACCTTTTGGATAGGAGTCAAACACCGTAGTCACCTTCATGGGCCTAAAAGTTTTCCTTTAGTCTACACCTCCCTTTCCCACAATCATCTCCCATCGGCTTCCTTCTATTTTCTACTCACTAACTTCTTCCAAGGCTTTATTTTCCAGCCTGGTTCTTATTGCTGTGCGCAGTCTGCAGGGAACTCTTCCTTAACATTAAGACCCTTCCTTAACACCCTTTTTTTCCCTTCTCAGCCCCCAATAAACTGCAGGCCCACACTAATAATCAACCAGAATGCATTTATTCACAATGCAAGGGGGACTTTACAAAGTCTGAATGGGCTGGGGCTAAACCAACACACCGATGTGAATGAATCTCAGGCAGAACCGATAACGCAAATACATGGACCGCCCTATGTAAATGAACAAACACAGGAAAAACACGATTACCAAAAATAAACGGTATCCTTGCCGTTTATGAACTGTTAAAGGAACATAATCAGAGATACCAGGGGCAAGAACACACACACACATACACAAACACAAGCGCTTGCATACGCACAGGCACGCACACACGCACACAAACACGGCTTGGTAGCTGAGAGGGAAGGGGAGAGGTGTGTTCTCCACTACTGGTTTTTAAAGCTCCAACACTATTTTCCAAATCACTATTAACTATAATTAACACTTAAATCGAATTAGGATACAGTTCAGTGAATGTTGTCAAATCTTTATTCATCTATCTGGGTTTCGGGCGCTGATTCCTAAGGGCATCGCTAACACACACACATGGACACACACACACACACCTACACACACACACACACACACACACACACACACACATACACACACACACACACACACACACACACACACAGCCATGTAGCTAGAACAGGATGTCATGAGAGGGAGATGGAGGGAGAGAATAAGTGAGTTATACATAATATATCCCAGGGATTAGATTTTTGGCTCACAAGAAGCAAAATCCATCTGGTTATGGAAACAATGATTTCAGTATTAAGAAAGATACACATTTGCTTTTTGGTGATTGGTTCAATACCTGACATGCTGATCGCCGGGGGCTGTGTAGTAATGTTTTACGTCACATGTTTGAAAACCCTTCCAAGGAATTTCATTAGACTTGGATTCAGATTTGCGTCTGGCTGGAGAAAAAAATAGAACCATTAGGCTCACTTTCAGCCAGCCTAATCTACCTAATGCAAATCAGTTTTACTCGCATGCGTGTGTTCATGAGGCACAGTAAAATCTATGACTCAAGCAGAGTTCTGTTTTTAAATGCATTAAGATACAGATGGCTTTTCTCGTGCTGTGATGGGCTAGGGCAGTAGTTCCCAACCTTGGAGTTGGGATACCTCTTGGGTTTAATTTCCCTCTTGGATTATTAAAGTATTTCTGTCTGTCTGTCTGTCTGGTTCCCCAGATATTCATATGGATCACAGGAGATTGCTGACACAAGCAATGGGTATTTGGTGCTCCATTTAACTGGCTGTTGATTAGATGCACAAAAATTAAAGTTAGGGTCACAAACATTTTCAGAGCCAAAAATGGGGTCATGAGCCAAAAAAGGTCAGGAACCACTGGGTTAGTGCCTTGCTCAGAGGAACTGTTGCACAGACCAGACACGGAGATGTGCACACACACAGGAAAAGTAAAAGGTCACATTCTTCCCTCAATGTAACCAGTGTGTATGTGTGCGTGTGTGTCTGTGTGTGCGTGCGTGTGACTAGGCATTGGAACATACCACTGATGTTTTCAGCTGTCCCAGGGACGAAGACAAAAATACATTCTTTCCTTCTTTCTCCAATACTTCTTTTCTTTTATTCTCACCCCCCCCCCCCTCGCTGTATCATACTCCCTCCTCCGTCCGTCTGTCTGTCTGTGCTGTTTATGGGAGTGAGGGAGTGATGGAGTGAGGGAGTATGAGTAGTTAACTGAAAAGAAATGACCAATTCAACTTTTTCTTTGCCTTTTTGTGACATTCTCTGAATTCCTACAGTGTGGCTACGTGCTAAATGCCATCCTCATATTTGAGTGTGTAGGATGCCGGGGTGATTGATGCTGCTGGTAGGAGGTGGCACTCCAATTGGAGCGGACGGTGCCAGAAAGCCCGTTATCACTAAATCAAAGGTCAAGCTGTCTGGGTTAGACTTGTGGAGCTTCTTGAAATTCATGATGCCGGCATTTTTGCATGCAATGAAGCTGTCCCTGATATCACAGTTTAAACGTTTCAACAAGCTCATTAGATTAATCCGTCAGATGATGGGTGTTGAATAGAAAGTCAACATGCATTATAACCTAGCGTTTTACTGAGATAGCCTTGCACAGCTGTGATGGAAGTGGTGGGATCTCGGAAGGACAATCCTCAAGGCTTTGTCCAAAGAACCATTTAGTTCAGGCTTAGTGTCCAGAGGCAATAAACTCGTACTGTAAGAGACACAGCAAGATTCCATATAACATGAATTATATAAGGAGTTTGAGGTTGCCTTTGCCTGGAGCAATGGGACTGTTTGTCTGTGGAATGGACCACCAGGCAGGCAGATGGACAGACGGATTGCAATATAGAGGGATTGCATTATTCAATTAAAAACAAAGAATGGCAAAAAGCACTCCATCTGTTGTGTAGGACTACAGTTTATTTTTTTCCCCCTAAACTTTCAACCCCTCTCAGAAACTGGCAACATTTAAGGTTCTCCCCGGATTAGTCGTAAAGGGACCCATTTTACTAATTGTAATGGTGTTGGTTCTTGATCCATTACAGTTCTGTCGATCTGGCTAAAAGGTGGTCAGTGGTTGGATTAGTCCCACCAACAGTACGCTTATCCTTCAATGACAGAATCTCCTTCTCTCATCAGAGGTGGCTGGAGACCACTTGAGTGGAAAATAGCGAATACGACTCCTAAATCAGGTCAACTTATGTGCATGCGCTTTTGCCACCCATTCCCAGCCGCCCCAAGAACTGGTCCTTCTTCTGTGCTCCTTTTCAAGGTTTCTTCCCTTGCCTTCAGAGGGCTTAGGGTTAGTGTGTGTCATATAATGCGGGCCCTACTGAAGCCCTATTGAGACTTGAGAAACCGTGATTAAGGGCCATGCAAATACAATGAGGCCGACTCATTGATGAGTACGTTCAGGTAAACGTGGTTTTGCTCTCTTTGATTTAATGTCAGCACTCACAGGGTTGTCTATGTGGTGGATATTTTAGCTCAACCCTTGTCTCTTTCTGTCTCCTTTCAGAAACGTGCGAAGGGACAATACTTGTCCTTTAAAGTGTATGAGCATCTTAACCTGATGGAGAAGGATTACTTTGGCCTAACATACAAGGACAGCCATGAACAGAGGGTGGGTATCACACACATGCATTCATGCATTCATTATTTGGTATCTTTCTTCACAACCCCAACGAAGGGGGAAAGAAAGAAATAATAGTCTGTATTGTTTTGTTTGTTTAATTCACTTATTGTATCAATAAGAAGATAAGTGAGACCATTCCCTTTCTGTTTCCTAACAACAGTGTTGGTTGGACCCCACCAAGGAAATCAAGAGACAGATACGCAGTAAGTTTGACTCTTTAAAAGCCTCTTAAGTGGTTCTTTACTAGCACCCCTCAGCCATAAACATTGTTTCCCAATTGAATACAGCTGACACACAACACTGCAAATTCCTCCACCACTATGTTTGTAAGCCTGGCGTTTAGATTTAAAAGCTGTTTACAAGCGCTGCCGAAATTAAAATGTTAGGCCTTTGAACAATGATATCTTTTCTGAGCTGCTTAGCTGTGGTATTAAATCTAATGCAGGAACAAGTCCAGAGTGCCTTGATATCTGACGGTAACGTAAACGATGGACTCAGCAGCTCCTAAATCACTGCAGTGTGGAAGGCAAGATGGTGGGTCGCTTCAGGGGTTTGATATCGTGCTTTTGACGAAAGCTCTTTTTGCGGTTGTTGACTGGCAGCCCTTCCTTTATTGTACTTTAATTGTACAACGTTGTCCCTTTCCCTTTCCCCTTGTAAAACACACATGTGCATGCAGGACTGCGATCTGAAACGCAATGCTGCACTTAAGGCATGGCACTTTCAGCTGGAATGTGTCATTTTTGCCCTGTAAAGTATTGCACCGCCTTTATAATTAGTGTGTATAAAGTGTCTGTTTGTCTGAACGGGGCCCGCAAAGTCACAGACGTGGGTGTATAGCTCCTGCACAATGAGAGTTGTATACACCTACCTGTGTGCTGGAGTACGCACTACGAGTGTGTTTATACCCACTTGCGTGTACGCGCCTGTGTTTGTCTTTTATTTGCACACTGAATACGCCGTATCGCTCATACCACGCAAATGACCGGTTTCACACACCTCTGTTTCGTCCTGCCCCTCGCTACATCTAGCAAACGCACATAGTTTCTGTGTTTTCTTTTGGGGGTGTATCGTTTCCTGGATTGTGACCAAGCTGGTTGAAGATAGAAATAAAAAAAAGGGGGGGGGGGCGAGGTTCAAAATCACTGCTGGAAAAAGTGATTCTCACAGTTGCTGTTATTCCCAATAATTGTTCTTACAACTCAGCCTGAACACGGTGTAGTCACTCGTCACTCCTTCACAACCCTTTATCGCTCTGCGAAAACAGCAGGTTGTCCACTTACGGTTTTATAAAACCAATATGGAGGCGGGTGGAGGAGGTCCAGGAGGAGTAAGGTGCGGCTGGTTTGGCACGTGCCCATCATCGCCGTCCAAGTCTCCCACAACGTCCGCTGAAGGGGAGTGTTGTGGACTGAGGTCTGCAGCGTGTCGTGTGCTGAGTGGAACTAGTTTGGAAGGCGGTCCAGGAGTTCTGCTGTTCTCTTCATACGTGCTTTGATACACACGGTGCCTGCTTCACTCAGGTACATTTAGGGAGACATCTGGTGTTTCCACCTGCTATCCCTAGGGGGCTCATCGTTTTGGTTTCACCTGATTGAGTAGGCTGGGTGTGGAGCAAGCACAAGATCAAATTACGTACACACACACACACAGACACAGACACAGACACACGCACACACACACACGCACTTTCCCAAAGGCACAACCCTCACAATAAAAAATCACACTTTCCTGGTGAAACCTAAATCCACAACAGAAACTCTGTGAGCGGTGTCTCTCCTTACGGTCTACAATGTCACAGTAAAGGAGCTTGGGTAATGTAGTTGGAATGTTGACAGGTGAGGGGAAATGCCCCTGCTGTTTATTACTGTGCATCGTACGAAACATTAGTGTCCTAGCGCTGATTACTGCATTGTCACCACCGCCTATATTTTTCAGTGTTACTCTTATCGGTTCCTCCCGTTCCCTCCAGGAAGGAGCTGGGGCTAGGTCTTGTGTCTGTGTGTGCGTGTGTGTGCACGCACACACACACACACACACACACACACACACACACACAGAGAATAGAAAATAGTCTCTCTGTGAAGTCATCTTTTCCCAGATGTAATTTCCCAGATGATGTGATCGCCGGGTTATGTCACACAGTGAGAAGAGAGGGAGAGAGACAGATATAAAGAGTTACTGAGAAGGTTACAGAGTTACGGAGAAGGAGAAACAATGGGGAGAGTGAGCTGGGTTTCTTGTGTAAAGTCAGTAAGAAGGACACATTTACTAGTGCCATTGACAAGCCTATGCTCAGTGTTGAGTAATACTGCTACTACTGTTAAGTCATAGCTCGTACATTAGTGGCATCTATGTATCACTCTGTTGATTAATTCTCCTGTACTGTTTCGGTGGCTTTGACCCATGTGCAGACCACAGAAACATGAGTGTCTCCCTGCATCCCTCTCTCGCCACACACAGGCAACAACTGGCAGTTTTCATTCAATGTGAAGTTTTACCCTCCTGATCCTTCGCTGCTGACCGAGGACATTACCAGGTACACAACGTTTCATTGTTTTTGCTGTTCGGCCGTTTTTAGGTTTTTGCATCCCGTTGATAAAACACGAGTCCCGGGTGGCGATGCGCGAGGCTCACTGGAGCCGAGAATTTACATACTATGTATACATACACACGTACGCGCTGCCCCGCTGCCTCGGGGCGGTGTGTATGTGTCCGTGCATGGGTGTGCATAATGGACCGGGCCGCTGAGACGCAGGGTCAGTCCGGGTCACATGCAGCACACCGCTCCACACTCACACTCAAGAACACCGCTGCCGACGGTCCCGTTAAGTTTACAAAACCACCCAGACGTCTTTCTGAAAGTCTGCATGCCCAAGTCCCAGCATATTTGTGTAGCCCAGCTCTTTATCGCAAACCTGGGCTACATTCAGACACATGCACGCAGGCACGCACACACACACACACACACACACACACACACCTCTGCCCTACTGTTATCTTGGATCAGAGTGTTTTTACAGAATTTGCAGGTTTTTCTCAATGACTCCACACATGGTTGGCGTATTGACTCCGGCGGTGACTCCGCTGCTCATTGCCCTTGTGTTCTCTCCAGTGTGGGATGTTCACCAGTAGTCCACTAATTGAGGCCTCACTCGGTAGACGGCACCAGAAATAGCCGGCACTTAAACGATTTTTTTTTTGCTTTTCTGCCAATTTTTTGTGAAATCGCGGAGGCCCGATTTATAGACCAAGGCCAGGCTTTTAATAGGCCAAGTTAACCAACGTTAAACAGCATGCAGTTTCCCCTAAAGATCTCATAATTAGTTAATTCATTTAATTTGATGTGGTTCACACGTCTCAACAGCGCCCTTCACCACAGGGCAGGCAAAGAAACCGCCATCCGCAGTATGATATTTACTCGAAGAACAGCGATCGATTATACAGATTTTACACCTTCATCGCTGGACAACTCCTTCACCGTTTTGACCTCTTTGCTTACAGTTCAACTGGTGCGCCACAGAGTTCCTTTCCCCTTCATTTAGAATAGGGTTTGGTTATAATGACATTACATGAAGCACATGCTTTTTCCGACCATGTTTTGCCTCTGAGATTGCAATGTGCTCAAATTGACAGATTTGTAGGCATGTTGTTTTCTTCCAAAAATAGTCCACCGGTTACTCACAAAGCGTCCGCTAGGCAGCCAGGTAAATGAGCGGTAAGGCGCATCCCTGCTCCACCACGTGGGAAGGTAATTGTTGTTTCTCCCTTCTCAGGTACCTGTTATGCCTGCAGCTCCGTGAGGATGTGGCTTCAGGCCGTCTGCCCTGTTCTTTTGTCACTCATGCCCTGCTGGGATCCTACACACTGCAGGTAGGTGTGTGTGTGTGTGTGTGTGTGTGTGTGCGTGTGCGTGTGCGTGATTCGACTGGTGGGAGGGCAGAAAAGGGCAACTCCCGACCGTCGATGTGCGTATGTGGAGTATGTGAGTGGGAGCGTGGCTTTGCCGAACAAGAACAAATTGTGTACCATCCTATCTCACATTGACTTTTTTATTATTTGACCTTTTGGTTATGGAGCTAAAATCCATCCCACAATGCATTTTTGGACTCTAAATGTCAATCATAGTTTCATAGGATCATCGCTCTAAAAGCTAACAAATGACGACAGAGGCAAAAGGTTCGCAATTGAACCCAATAGAACCCAATATCTATGTAAAGTTTCAACACGTCATGATGTCAACATCTGTCTCCGTGTTCCTCCTCACGTGACGTAGGCGGAGCATGGGGACTATGAGCCGGAGCAGCCCCAGCCTCTGGACTTCATCTCACAGCTGAGCTTTGCACCCAATCAGAACAAAGAGATGGAGGAGAACATCCTGGAACTCCACAAGTCACACAGGTGGGTGGTCCGAGGTCACAGTGCCCTGGTGGTTAACGCGAGGGAGCGGGTCTGTTTGAGCTACGATGAAATGACCACAGTCAAGGGGAGTAATTAACATTACCTCTCTGGGTTCAGAGGGTTTTGTGGCCACTTGAATAAAATGCCTTTTTTCTATTCATCCTTGCTAGCTACAAGCATAAAATACTTTTGTCCTCATTTATTTGCAACCTTTTTTTGGGATTGTTTTGTTTGTATGTCATGCTGGTTTGTAAAATCAATTCTTTGATTTCACAAGGCGTGTCATGTTGTTGCTTTTGTTCTTTGTTTCACCACAGACATAAGCAAAGGTCGATATCACCGAACAAGTTCTGACTTTAGCCTTTTCACCCACGCGGCCGTGGTTCACCTGTGTCTTGTTCTCTCTCTCGCTTCCAGGGGCATGACCCCAGCGCAGGCCGACGCCCAGTTTCTAGAAAATGCCAAGAAGCTGTCCATGTACGGCGTGGACCTTCACCGCGCCAAGGTACGTAGCTCCACGGCTCTCGCAGTCCTGACGGCGACTACAACTGTGTCCCATGGAACCCCTCGGCCTCGCATCGAAGCGTATGGTGGCCATTGATTGAACCAGATTCACGGCCCATGTGCTCTGTGCTGCTGACTAACTCATTATGCCAGTGTGGCCACTGGAGCTGCGGTTGCCAGGGGTACGAGCTTCGTACGCCGACAAGCTCACTGGGTTGACCAGCCTGCTTATTTGCGTCAATAACGGACATTAGCTGTGTCCGCTCTCTGCATTGCTGGGTGGTTTGTAGTCGTAGCATGGCCCGCAATGCATAAAGACCTTTTTTTTGGATGGCGTGGTTCTTCTTTAGATGCTGTTGAATTAATCCAGCAACATGGTGGCTGGTGGCTTTATATCTGTTCTTTAACCTGTCTGGCAATGTGGCAACATTTCTTTTGATGTGGGGAGAGAGGGAGAGAGGGAGAGAGAGAGAGAGGGAGAGAGAGACAGAGTCAGCTGTGCAAACACACTTAGGAAAGCAGGGAGGCCATATCCATGGGAACTGCCTATCTCTCCCCTCCTGGGATACTAGATCAGCCAGACAGTTTTTGTGTGTGTGTGTGTGTGCGTGTGCGTGTGCGAGTGTGTGTGGGCGGTAAAGAGTGAAAAAGTATGAAAGAATCAGAGACTTGAGATGGAGTCTGTACAGTGCATGTCAGCAGTCAGAAACCGTTTTGCCATGGAGTTAAATGGGTCGTTTCTCTTTAAGGGCACGCTTGGCTTGTTTAGAAACATGAGGAAAGAGCAACAAAGAGAGCATATTGAAGTACTGGCTTATCCCATAGAGAACATTTCTGCACACTGTAGTACAATGCCTTTACAATGGCAGCTAACTAGGCCGAACAAGAAGTCCGTCTCCATGCATGCGGCAGACAGGATTATTATTAACATGAAGAATACAGAGTGGAAACCAAACACACAAGCAGTCTTTTGCGCACTCTCTAGTTCACAGCAACGGCAAAATAATGACCTCCACACCCCTCTCTCGCGCAGAGCCGCGCGCTCGCCGGGCTGTTGTTTACGCCGTGCCGCCGCCGTTGCCGTGGCGACGAGGAGCCAACCTCCCCCCTGCCTTCCACTTTTGGTTTTGATCAATGTTGCGCCGCGCGGATGGGAGCTCAGTCGATGGGCTGCCCGCTAATAGCATGGGATGGACACACGTGTGTTACAGTAAAAGCCTCCATTATCGACAGTATATATCCTTAGCCATTAGCCATTAGGCTTCCCTTGCTGGCTACCGAATGTTAATGTCAATGTTTCCTGCCCATCCTTTACTGTCTGCCTGTCTGTCTATTCTGTCTGCCTGCCTGTCCGTGTCTCCGTTTCTATTTCTGTTTGTGCCTTTGCGTCTGTCAGTCTGTCTCGGAGCCCCTGATCTGTGTTTCATCATCCTTTAAAACTTGCATTACGACCTCTTCAAAACTTGCACTAAGACCTCTTCACTTCCCTCAATTTGCCATTTGATTTTTCTGCAGCTGTTGCCTGGTTAGTGTGTGAGACTGTCAGCTAATAGGGTTACAGTTCTGTGTGTGTGAGTGAGTGCGCGTGTGTGTGTGTGCGCGTGTGCGCGTGTGTTAATCTTTATTGAATTTCTGGTGCACTGAGACTAAGTGCCTAAGTGCCTGTCATGTCTATATCAGTGCAACTCTATGAAGAATCCCATGTTTTGTCTTGGTCTGGATCATTTTCTGTTGCAAATTAAAATGTATTTGGCAAATAAATAAAGTGAATTTAAGTGTACATTGTTTAATTAAATAACTTGTGCTGCTCCCTTGGCAAATACAATGATATATTTTTCCTTATTATACTGCATGCAATTAAACCTTTTATTGTGTGATTGTACATGTGTCTTTAAAACGTGTGTGTGTGTGCATTTGTGTGTATGTGTGTGTGTGTGTGTGTGTCACAGGATTCTGAGGGAGTGGACATCACGCTCGGTGTGTGCGCCAATGGGCTGCTGGTCTACAAAGACAGACTCCGCATCAATCGGTTCGCCTGGCCCAAAATACTCAAGATCTCTTACAAGAGGAACAACTTTTACATCAAGATTAGGCCAGGAGAGGTATGGGGAACAACCAGCACAAACAATGTGGCCAACTCTAGCCATTCAGTTTGTAGTCATTGCACGCTTAACATTTAGTCTCTGCAGTATTCTAGAGACCTCTACGAGACATTGAGAGTGTACCGTGACCACATGAACACATTTGTGACTGTCGGATCCAACAATGAATTAACTATTCCCTTACTCCTCCACTTCCTGTTTTCTGGTTACATAGTCTGAACAAACTGGTTTATAGTGACGTCGTCCTGCTCCTGGCCTCTGTTCCTCCCTGTCCCATTGTTCTCTATCTGATTGTGGCCTTTTTTTTTTTTCTTTCCTTGATAGACAGAGCAGTTTGAAAGCACGGTGGGATTCAAGCTACCCAACCACCGGTCGGCCAAAAGGCTGTGGAAAGTTTGTGTGGAGAATCACAGTTTCTTCAGGTACACACACACACACACACACACGCACACACACACACACACACATTCCCACTGGCCAAGAGAACTCAAGTGGATCCACGTCCCAGCACCACAGATGTGTTAAGACACAGCAGTTTATGAAGACCTCTTTTTAATTATTTATCACCGGCCACGCTCTGGAGAGTGTTTTCAGAGCGCTCTCCGGTGTCTCGTAGACTCATCCAAGGTGCTTCGGAGCGAGCCCTCTTCCACCTGTACGGCTGCCTGTAGTTGTGGTGCTTGTTCCCTTCGGCCCCTCCAGGCTAAACAGCCCTGAGGCCCCCCCCAAGGCCCGCTTCCTGACGCTGGGCTCCAAGTTCCGCTACAGCGGCCGCACGCAGACCCAGACCCGTCTGGCCAGCTCCCTCATCGACCGGCCCGCGCCCAACTTTGAGCGCACGTCCTCCAAGAGGATCAGCCGCAGCTTAGACGGAGGTATCGCTCTCGCTGTCTCTTTCTCTCTCTCGTCGTCTCTTTCTCACATGCGCACATGTGAGCGCGCACGTGTGCGCATACACACGCTGAGTTGACGTGTGCCTTGAAATACTCCGGAACACTAACCACAATTTCAGATAATAGATTTAGTTTTAGATCGATAGAAATTAAATACAACGCACATGTACATCCTCTTGAGAGGCTGTACCGAATGCAGTGCAGAGCTGCAGATGGAGTGTGTGTGTGCATGCGTGCGTGCGCGTGTGTGTGTGTGAATGCACATGCATAGTTTCAAGTGTTTTGAGTTTGTCTGACCAGATACAGGAAATAGCAGCGACACATGTTTCCTGTCAAAGGAGCTGGGGCCAGAGCTGGATTTGTTAAAGAAGTGTATTAGATAGATAGAACAACTTATGAGAAGAGAATAGTATTGGCGCCTTCCAGAAAAGGGAAATTTGAATTGTAATCAAATCAAATTAGTATCACATAATCATCTAAACCATGTAATATATATTGTAGCTTTTTGATTAATCTAATTTCAATCAAAATCCTCTTGTGTCTTTTTAGTAGCTTAATTGATCTAGATGCCACCATCCTGGCACCCAATAAGATAAATATCTGATAATCAACATAAACTTCACTGGACATAATCCAAAGACGAACTCATAGTTTACCGCGGCGTGACACTGCCCCCTGGTGGAAGGATCGTGCTACTCCTTCACCTCGTGGTCTCACTGTCCCCTCCGCTTGAGGCGTACGGGCTGAACACGTTAATCTGTCTCCCGCGTAATGATTGAGCTGCGTCTGCGTTTTGTTTCTGTTGCGGCTCCTCTCCTCCAGCACCTGTGATAAGCATTACTGAGGCGGGCACCGAGAACGGCCACGAGCCCAACCTAGAGCTGCACTCTGACTCAAAGGTGAGTATCCACAGTCAAGGGCACGTGGTGCAAAAAGAGTGTTATGTGTGTGTGTGTGTGTGTGCCTGAGTCTGTGTGCGCTTGAGTGTCCTGGAGAGGAAGGAGATACGACTAGACAAGGACGGGCCCGGCTGACCTTTCCCCCAGCTAAACTGGCACGCATCACATGGGAGTCCGTCCAGATATCGAAGACCTTCTACAAAAGTTTCTCAGAGGCCCAGTTCTTCTTTTGTCAAGCAGTGCTCAGCCCAAATGCCAGCCCTACTGTGTCAGGCATCTGGAGTTGTTTCAGTAACTCGGGATTGACATCCTGGGTTCAGAGGGGCTGTGATGTTATGAACATGCAGGTTTTGGTTGAGACAAACCGTCACAGGTGAATGATGACGATTCAACCACTACATAACGTTCCCCTTCTTTTTCACAGGGCTCTAGATGCTAACCTAACCTTTGCTCCCACCAGGTCAACTACAGCCTGGGCGCTTATTTTCTGGTACTGTGTGTTGGACAACTACAGCGTTAGCATTTTGATACCGACTGGATGGTGTTGTGTATATAATGACAAAGTGTGGCTCTCTGCGGCTGCTTTCTGATTGCCTTTTCAGAGCAGCATTAGCCAGCCCCTCTGGGACCTTATCTAGAGTGGGCCGTTGGTGAGCTGTACAGCAGCTCCTGGCGTGCATTAGACTCTCTGTCTCTCAAACGATTCCTCTGCTCAGGGGCGTTCACTAGTTTTCGATCCTGTAAACCGCCCTGATTTAGCCAATGTGGGTCAGCGTTAAGGCGCTGCTGTTGAAACGGCGGACCTAGCCTGCGTGGTGGTACTTTTGACCCAGAACCCACCAAATACTATGTGCCGTAAAACGACCAATGCATTCTCATTACCAGGTCAAAAAAAAAGTGAGATGATCCTCTTTTTGCGCGGTAATGAGGTACTCTTGCTGTCTGATGCTTCAACACATCACAGCCCTGAGCAGTATCTACTGATCACGCCTAGTGTCATTCACAAGGCATTCAGTACCCCACCGCTGTGCTCACCTCACTCCTTCTCCTCCCCCACCCACCTACTCCCACCCACTCCCACCCACACGGCAGAGCCCACTGCCACCCCTCTTCTTCCCCACCCACCAGTGGCACCCTGTGCACCCCGTGTCCCACACTGTGTGCCGCGGGGGGGGGGGGGGCCCCGCGCCGGCCCCCCCCCCCCCGGCCCCCCCCCGGCCCGGGGGCCGGGCCCCCGCCGCCAGCCCAAAACCAGGGACGTGGGTGTTTGGTTGGGGTGGGGGCGGGGGGGGGGAGGCCGCCAGAGCAC
>JAOPUH010000090.1:4813007-4826755 GCA_027123175.1 Urophycis cirrata | reverse complement strand
CACACACACACACACACACACACACACACACACACACACACACACACACACACACACACACACACACACACACCGGGCTGCAGCGAGGTCTGGCGTCCGTCCTCTCCTCCTCCTGATTGACAGACTGATGTATCTGTTAAACTCGGTTTGCCTCCCTTCCCCATTTTTGTCCCTCTTACCTTTTCTCTCATTTTATCCCTTGACCTATGACCCACCCTTCTCTGTCTCCCCCATCATCTCCCCTCATCCCCCCACATCCCTCCCCTCCCCACCCTGTAATTATTTGCCCATCTGACCTATAAACATCCCACCTTGCTCCCGACTCACCCATCTACATCACCCCCTGACCCTCCCCCTCCTCCCCCCTTACTCCTCCCCCCCTCCCCCACTAGGACCATGATAAGACCCAGGACGAGGTGCTGAGGCACCAGGCTAGCATTAGCCAGCTAAAGCGCTCCTTTATGGAGGCGCCGCCCCCCTCACCTCCTCAGCCCAACCAGTGGGAGAAGCGCTTCAGTTCCTCCCCAGCCAGCCTCCGCCTGCAGCACCAACCCCAGCAGGAGCAACCGGCGGTAGGTGTTGATTCAGTTGGGCCTTCGGCGCCGTCCGACCTCGCTGGGCGGAGACGGGCCCCGGGGGACGGCGCCGTGGACCACCGGGCCACCTGACTGTGGTGTTGTGTGTGTTGGCAAAGTGACTTTTTCTGATTAGTTTACTTTGATTTATCCATGCAGCTATCTATGTATCTGTACATATATCGATCATATCTTTCCATCTATATATACATGTATATATATATATACATATATACATGTATGTATATATATATATATATATATATATATATATATATACACATCTGTCTGTAGTTGAATCTACTCGTCTATCCGTGTATGTTTACATCTATCCATCCATTGGGTGACAGTACGGCTCTCCTAAGAGTTGGTCATGTTTCGACCAGGCAATCAGGTTGTCTCGCTAGTGTCGGTGACTCACGCTGTTTAAAAAGCTACCTCTTTTGTATACCAGAGCTTTTCAGTGACGCCCGTAAGACGGCCGGTACCCAGACTCCTACTGCTGCTATTGTTGGTCCTTCAAGCTTTCAGTGAGGGCGAGGCGGGTTGTAGCAGACAAAAGTAGTTTTCTACCGCCCCCGTGGTGTTTGTCTGCCAATTGGACAGGCATGGGGCTGCTCATAAGTGGCTGCATGCTTTCTGATTCGCCGCGTTTCGCGTTCCTTCACTCTGCTATTATAAAATAACGTATTTGTGCTGCTGCTTGACTGTTGCCTTACTGTGGCTCCTGTGAACTTGTTAGCCCCCACAGAAAGCAGATTTTTGGTACCGAAGGAATTTGCCATCAGGAAAGATGAAACTGCAATTCCTTTCATAGTCCTGGTATGAAACCAAGACTAGACAGTTGATGTAGACAAGGCAGGGAGTGAAAAAATCTTTCATTGGAAATGATCACAACTAAGAATGTAATTTGGTCTAGCTAGACAGAGGTGTGTGTGTGTGCTCTGCTTGTGTGTGTGTGTATGTGCTTGCACATTTGTGTTTATTAACTCCGTAATGCATTGATTTAACACTTTATTTCTCACTTCAATGTTGCTATTTCTGTTTACTTGTATTACTCTGTGCAGTAACTGTGTGTGTGTCTCTCTCTCTGCATGTGTGTTGCTGTTGTAGAGCCTTGAAGAGGAGATAGCCTTCCTTCTGTTCAATAGAGACTCATGCTTTGGTCTTCACTATTCTGCTGTTGCGGCTGCTGGCAGTACATCTAAGCCAACACTAGATGATGCTTTAGCCTCTTATTTTACTACTTCTACTACTACTACTACTACTACTACTACTACTACTACTACTATCCTTTCTGCTACCACTACTGCTACAGCTACAACCCCTTCCGTTATGACCACTAAAGCTTCTACTGCTGCTGCTGCTGCTGCCTCCATCATCAGTACTAACTCCACGCCACTAGGGGGAGCACTCTGTCCATCGTCACAGCCGTCTGCTGCTGAGGTGCCAGTAATGTCAGCAGTTAGCGTTTTTTTGGGTCAATTTACTTCTCATTACGCCACGTAATGTCTGGTGCTTGGCTAAGCTCGGATCAATTTTGTCACTCTGGTGAATTTTATTATAATGGAGAAAAAAACAAATGCTCCTTGAATTGGTTTAATGAAGCGTAAAATGACTCAAATGTCTTGAATAGCAATTATACTTTATGCCACAATAATGGTTTTAGACTTGTTGACGCTAGCTTTCGGTTGCAATGCCTGCTCTGAATGCTGGACCACTCATTCTTCATTTTGTATCCTGCTGGGAAAATACAATTTGATTTCACCGCGGATACAAACCGACCCTTTAGATAGCAACTAACATGGATGCTTATGAATGTTGTGCGTTTTTATTTTCTGTGTAATTACGAATGTCTGTCTCGTTGAGGATGATGCTATCCTATAATATCTGTGCTGTGACATTCCATTTTCCAACTACTTCCATCTTGTCCACAAGATGTCAGTAACCTACAACATCTGTTTGTAAGGTAGCCTCTGTTGGAGGCCGTGTGTGATCCAAACCTACCCTGTACGGTACCTCTGGTTTTGGGTACTCTGTGTTTGTTTGCAGTCCACTGACATCCTCTCCTAATGATGCGATGCTAAAGAGTATACGCCGAGCTGTCCAAATAACCCATCATCCTACAATAACCTCTCCTCAGCACATGTATTTTGTTACCTTGCAGATAACATCTCTGCAATGTTATCTCCATGCTACTAATGGACCTCTCTTGTCTTGCACTCTCCTTCCCTTTCCATTGTATGATGCTACCGGCCTGCTGTTCAGAGTATGCACAAACGCGGGACAAGTTGTACCCAAAAATGGCCCTGCAACTTGCATTCTGTCACGTATTCGAGAGACAGAGACGTGTGACGTGACAGTTGGACACTTCCCTATGGTCCGGTCGGGCAGCCCGGTCCACCGGGCCGTGGCTGTCGGCTCTACCGCAGCCAGCGCCGGGCTGTCGGCAGAGGCCACGGCGGCCATTTTGGCGGCCTGTCTGTCACCCCGGGAATTGACTTGTCTCTTTGTGTTACGCAGGCCAGCGTCCCAACAGAGGTCTCCTCCGCCGATAACGACCACGCCCCTGACACCAAAGAGACCGTCAAGGTGGCCCTAACCGCTCTCAACCCTTTGTCATTCCGTTCCTTCTCTCCGCTGCCCCCCACGCTTCCTTCCACTTTCCTCCACATGTCACCGTGAATCCTAACTTGGTTTTTGTGTCGGCGTCAGTTGTCTGTAAACGTGATCTCCTGTAATGGTCCTCTTCATTCCAGCTGTTTCCACGGGCAGCGTGGTATTTTTATTTTTTTTTACTTCCTTCATCGTTTGTTTCACTGTTGATCTATTTAAGTTGCAGTAGTTTTGTGTCTGAATTTATATTTGTCTTGTTATTTTTAAGTTCTGTGGTCATACTTGTTTGTTTTTTTTTTCCTCTGTGTGTTGCGTTTGGGTGTGTGTCTTCATGTGTGTGTGTGTACACACTTGTGTGTCTGTGTGTGTGTGTGTGTATTTATAGACGGCCCAAGTTGAAATAGAAGAAACTGTTGTCATCCAGGAGGTTTCCAAGGAAACCAAGCCTGCCACTGTCACAGTGACCGCTAGCTCCTCCCCCAACGCACCAGAAGGTGTGGCTGCGCCGCAGGAGGTCGGGCAGCAGGAAGCGAGGGCCGTGGTGGACGCGGCCTCGGACGCGGCGAGGAAGGCTCGGCAAGAGAGCGTGTCGTCGGAGAGCGAGAGCGAAGAGGAGGCGGAGTACCAGCCGAACCTCCCCTCGCCCATCTCACACACGCTCATACCGGAGGAGAAGGAGGAGGAGGTAGAGGCGGAGAAGGAGGACAAGAGAGAGGAGGAGGAGGCGGCGGCGACAGAGGAGGAGAAGGGTGTTGAGCCCGCCCCCGTTACCAAAGAAGTCACTCCCCTTCCCGTCGAAGCCGGCCAATCCAGTCAGGACGTGGAAGAGAGGGAGAACGGGAACGAGGGAGCGAAAGGGGAGACGGAGGACAGCACCGAAGATCCCATGATGACGCCCGATGAGGTCCCCAACGGCCACGCCCTTCCAGAGGAGGGCGCCCCCGGATTGGCTGCGTTGGCCGAGGAAGAGGACGCTCAGTTGAACGGAGAGTTCCCATTGGCAGACACAGAGCCCCGCCCACAGGTTATTTGTTGCTCAGAGGTAATTAGCTCTTTGGGCCAATCGCGGAGCTTCGCTGACCTTTGGTCCCGCCTACCAACCCCAGACATGCCCAGTGTTCCTGTCCAGCCTCGCGACCCCTCCTGCTTCAGTGTCAGCCCACACTCCCCTACTCCTCTCCCCTGTACAGTCATAGTGATGCCCAGCACACATACTAAGCGGCCTGCACACCCAGTTCAAATAGGGAACGGATGCAATGTGGACACGCAGCTTTGATAGCGTGTACGTAGCCTTGAACCACCCTGTCTGCTCAAGAATGTAAAGCGATCAAAGCGACAAGGCATAGACATCCACTATGAACCCCCCCCCCTACCCCCAGAAGACATCAGTTCCCTTTTAGATGTTAACTGTTAGCCCCCCTGTTGGTGGATGTGACCATGGATCATTCGCATAAACACTTTTGAGTTGATCATCTCATTTGTGTGTGCGTCTTCCCACTCGACCCGTAGCGCTGTGTTGCCATCACCAGCTCCACGCTCCATACCAGCTCTGCCTTCTTCATTTTTCACATGCAAACCTCTTTTCTGTTTCCATGTGGGGAATGTGTGATGCGGCCCGCCATGCAGTTCAAACGCTTTTGAATGCATCAACGCTCGGCATACGATACTATTTCCTGTGTGTGTGGTTCATGTGTGTGCGTGTGTCTTTCTGTGTGTGTCTATGTACTTGCCCCTCATTGAATGTTTGCCAGGGATGAGTCACTTGCCAGTGGTGTCCCTAATTGGCCTCCGATGGTCTCTATGGCAACAGCGTTGCAAAAAAAGAAAAAATTAATAAAGTTTTACCAAAAAAAAAGCTCACACTGCCAAACATTTCAGAATGGGTTAGTCACCGGCGGCTCGTCTTGAAGGTCACCCTCCGCATGCTATTTACATGGCCCTGGCCGTCTAGTTTGCATGTGATTTGCGTGGCCGCGGTCCGTGTGCGTGCTCCTGCCGGCTGCCGTGATACGCTTTTATTTGCATGGTGACCGCACATGTGCATGTGTTTCCATCCGTGTCCCGTCGTGAGCTTCACGTGCCGCGCGGTGTTGTGTTGGACGCTGTGACGTGAGGTGATGGTGATGGTGCTTGCTGCTGCGTGGGGGGGGGGGGTCCCCCCGCCACGCCTGCTGTTTGTATCGCTGTGTACCGCATGTCTGGACACTGCATGTGTTGTTGTTGTTGTTGTTGTTGTTTTTTTCTGGAACGCATGATTCTGGGGGTGCATACGCGTGCGTGAGCCTGGCTGCGGTAGCGCATGTAGTGCATGAATGCTTGCTGTGTGTGTGTGTCTGTGTGTGTGTGTGTTTTACACCACTGGGGTCAAAAAGGTGTTCAGAGGGTAAATAAATGTCACTCGCTTTCACGACGTCCCTGTGAGGAAGCAGCCGGATGCTCCCCGATCGCCTCACGATGGCTTTCCACGCAATCAGGCTCGTTGGAAGCTTATCCCGGGGCTCATTCGTCTGTCTGTGTGTGTGTGTGCGTGTGCGTGTGTGTGTGCGTGTGGTGGTGCCACACCTCTCCTGCATGCGTGCGCTCGGTCGGCGCTTAACGTCTCCCCACCTGGCGTCTCCCCCGCAGCCTCCGGTGGTGAAGACCGAGATGGTGACCATATCCGACACCTTCGCCGCCCAGAAAACCGACATCGCCACGAAAGAAGTGCCCATCGTGCACACGGAGACCAAGACCATCACCTACGAGGCAGCGCAGGTACACACTGACACACTGACACACACACACACACACTGACACACGCACACACACGCCCACACGCACGCTGTCGAGTCGGCCTGTAATGTTTTGTAGGGCCGGTTGATGGATTTTAATGGCATTGGCAGTTTGTGAAATGAGCTTTAGTTTGCGCGCAGACGGACCATTAACCAATTAGTTTGCCAGCGAACCGCTCAGCGAGTTTTGCCGTTCTGTGTTATATTCCAGTTGGACGGCAGCGGCGACGGGGAGCCTGGAGTTCTGATGACGGCTCAGACCATTACGTCTGAATCTCTGTGTACCACCACGACCACACACATTACCAAGGTCACACACACACACACACATTCCCTCTGTACCTAATGTACCTAATGTGCGCCATTACCTACCTTACCTTCTAGCTTCACAATCAGTTGTTTATTTTTGGGTCAGTGTTGCATATCCGTGTAATATGCTAACATGCCACTCCGTACACCCCCCCCCACGCGCAGACCCTGAAGGGCGGCCTATCGGAGACGAGGATCGAGAAGCGCATCGTCATCACCGGAGACTCGGACATAGACCACGACCAGGTGAGCCGCTGGGAGGCATAGGACTGGACGCCCTAGCTGTCACTCATGGGATTTTGGATCATCCGCCCACCAGCCCTTAACCTCTCCATCAGCACCACCCATTCTGGCCGCATTTTCCAGCATATTAAACTCTTCTAACTACCATTGGTTGTTTTTGAAGACCTTTCTCGTTCATCTTCACCATGCGTCTGCACTTCTAATGCCCTGTAATGATTAGAAGGGTTTGTTTGTTTGTTTGTTTGGTTGCTGTTGTTTTCACTGAGAGCCTGGGTTAGGTCTGTCGGTGAGGGTGAGGTCACTGAGGTTGACCTGCATCTTCGTCTTCTCGACTACGAGTCGGCCGATGCTCAGCTCGTGATCCAAATGTGCCGTTTCTCATGGCAACGTTGAAAGGTCCCATTTGGATCAGGATGCTAGCATTGACATTTTTATTTGTTAGTTTGTGCTTTCGCCCCCCTCCACCATGAGAGGTCGACAGCCCTTCTCGGGCCATTTGGCATCCCCTAGTCTATCATGGGGAGAAACACAAACTGTCACACTGAATCCAGCAGTTTCTTTGTTTTTTTTCGTTTTGCCTCTGCCTCATTTATCATTTCTGTTTTTAACTGCCATCATTCTCCCCCGTCCCTCCCCCTCCCCTCCCCTCCACCCCATCACCCACTGCCTGCTCTGCTCGCTGCCTCTACCCTGTGGTTGCCCCGCGATACTGCAGGCTCTGGCCCAAGCCATTAAGGAGGCCAAAGAGCAGCACCCTGACATGTCAGTCACCAGAGTGGTGGTGCATAAGGAAACGGAGCTGGCAGAGGAGGACGAGTGACTGAAGGCAGGTAACAAACGACCAGTCAAATTGAGTCCAGGAAACATCAAGCCAAGTCTGTTCAGTCTGGCTTCGACAGATCAGGATTTGTGGTTGAGAGGAATGGGGCCTTCATGCAAACGTGAGCAGGAGGAGTGTGGGGTAGAGGTCTGCACTCCCCTGCGGGATGCGACGCAAAATAGTGCGGTGCAGGACACATTTTGAAAGCTCGTGGGTGCGGGCGGAAAGATAGAGGTGCAATTTGCGGGTGGAGGCGGGCAGGATGATACGCTGCACTCCCGCAAATTAAACATGAGTAATGTCAAATTTACAAATGGTTAAAGTAGGGCCTAGCACATCATTTGTGCTGCTGATTCAGTTTGGCAGCAATAAAAACATTTTAAGCAGCCTAAACTTGCGGATGTTGTCGTTTGTGGGTAGCCTAATCTGGCGCACGTGTTTAGAGAATTCCGCTCCGCTACAGAAAGTGAACCTCCATCCTGCCTCCTGAGCATTTGCGGGCGGTAGCAGGACATAATATCACAGATGTGGGCGCGAGCGGGACTAAAAATTACAGTTCTTTGCGGGAGCGGGACTGTACAATGTGTCCCGCGCAGACCTCTAGTGTGGGGTACTCGCCTTTTAATGAACTTATAGTGAGAATACAGGTGTGTGTCCATATCCACCAGGATGTTCTGTTCTCTAAAGTATAAGAGGAGCAAAGTCCCGGGTTCAGAAACATCAGAAGGTGCTGCTCCCCCATGCATGTAGAAACCTTGTTAGTAGTGAAGAATCCTGACGGTTTACTAAAGGTTCCTCTCCAAGTACGTGAGAGGAACATCTTTAGTGTGTGACCCTGGAGCCTCATGGGCCCTCCAAACGTGACTCATTCTGAACGTCATTCTGTTTGTGTTCACTCTAACCCCTCCTCACCCACTGCAGAGCTGAAGGACCCCTGAGATGGTTTCCATGTTTAACACCCCACAATAACCAACCCTGACCCATTTGAAGAAAAGGAGGAGGAAGAAGAAGAGGAGGAGCAAGGGCCAGAGGAGAAGGAGGAGAAGGAGTCCTTTTTTTGTGTGTCTTTGGTGCTTCAGAAGTCTCTCACTCCCAAACAAACAAAAAATATCCTCACTCTTTCTGAAGGAAAAAGAAACCACTTTGTTAGCTTAACATTTGTAGCGCGTTTTTATCTCTATTCTTTTTAATAGTGCTTTTGTTTTCTCTTCATTTGTATGCTTTTTGCAAAAGAGAGAGAAGACACACATGTCTGCCATGAATTGCTACAATAAATCCTTGAGGAAGGAGCTAATACCATGTCTGATGGCTGGTGAGATGCTAGTATTTCAACCAGTACTGTAATCTGGAGAACCCTATAAGCTGGTTACACAGGAAAATTTTACTTTTGGACCAGTTACACCAAAGCGATCCGCGTCGTGCCGTTATCAGGACATGGTATTAGCCGTTCCCCGTCTGACAAAATTAAAAAGCATTTATAAAGCAAAACAAAAACATCCCTCCCGTGTTACAGCTCCCGCTCTTCCCTCGTTACCGCGGAGTCGGACACTAAAACACGACTAGATCTAGACTCTTTGTGTGGAGATAGCTAGTTCTGCAGGAGAAGGGGGGGACTGGTCTTGGCTCTGTATATCTAGGATCTGCGTGTTTCTGTCATGTTCCATTTTGCCAGCCGTTCGTGTCAAGGGAAAGGTGGCGTCTGGTGGTTTGCGTTTGTCGTAAGAGAGCGTTCTAGAAAGGGAGCCGCGATGGAAGCTTTCACGGTAACACCACGACTCCTCTGCTGTGACGTTCACCCACATTCCTACGTCGGTGATTTGTGCTGAAAGCCAGTTCTGTTTTTAAATGTTTCATCTTTTTTTTTATCATGATATGAGATGTTATAAAAACCTGTTTACTATGGAAATTATTTTAACAACCGTTGTACACCAGCCAATCTGAATTTGGTTTCAAATTGAATTCATCCTCGGAATCCAAATGGTGCATGATACAGTTAAGGGAGAATTTTTTTAAACCTGTTTTTCGTCTTCTAATATCGTTTTGGTTGGTTTCACGGTAATGGTAGATATGCACATGTCGATCATAATTCATAAATGGGAGTACAACAGTAACACTCAATGGGTCCGGCTCTCGACCTCGCTATGAACTGTACTACTAATTGGTCTTTACCAACATGTTCTTGTTTCACCGCAGAGAGAAGAGGAATCTGTTGCCTGTTTAGTGATTCAATAATGAATTGGTTGTTTGGCATTCTGGAGAATTACTGGGCTGTCACACACACACATACACATACACAGGCTGAGGTACGGTAGTAATCAAAAAAAGGGCATTGTTCCCAATATGCATTTTGCAACAGGCACTGAACACTGGGACCAATTTTTTTTGCAAACAGCAAACGTAACTGGACTGGACACAATAATGTTCCTTGTGTCTGTTTACTGTATCTCTGCAACACAGCCCCCGCTGTGGTGCCATGGTACAGGCTAGAATCCCACTCGCCATACTCGGGAGGTTTGTCGCAACCAAAACCTCTACTTTCTATTGTTGAGTGAAGGAGTGATGTTGGATCATGTCTATGCGATTGACTTGCTGTTTGAGGTAGTTAAAGGCTTCAGCGTGCATTGATGGGAGAGACTAAGTGGTGGACAGAGTGAACACGTGTTGAGATATGTGACCTTCATCTGATATGCAGTCTGGAGGATTTGAGGTGGAAAGTGTTGAGGTTTATTCTGTGCCTGTTGGAGTGGTAACTCTAGCTCCGGCGCGGCACTGCATTTCAAAACAACACAAGATGTGCTCGAAGAATTGATTGCCCTGAAAGGAAGTGTTTGACGTTGTCTTTTCAGCCACCCCCCCAAAAAAATGACACGGTCAGCATTTCTGTTCTGTCGTTTAACGTGGATCAACGTGAATCTAAAGTGGCATGGACAGGTTTTGTGCTTGAATAGTTACATGTGTGCATTTTAGACGTTCACATTTGTGAGTTAAAAAAGTTTATTTGGGAGAATTTGGTCTCAACAAAGATTTGGTTTGAAAGTTATCTTTTTTTTTTTTTTTGCTTTACATTTATTAGATTTTTTTTCTTTCGTGTGTGACCACCATACTCTCTCAATACTACTAAAACACAGATGTATTTCCTGAATAATTCAACGAAGCTACCATGGTACTCATTGGGAGACGCCGGTCTGAATACTACTATGCAGTGACATGACATTCCAGAGAGCGGGCAGCCTTGTGTACCCCTCAACTAGAAAACCTAACCCAAAAGGAAATGACCCATGCAACACAAGGCAGCTTGGAAGTCTGTTGTTCCAAAAAAAAAAAAGAAACCCATTTTTCCTAAAGCATTGGTTGTGACTCCAAAACATTTCAATTTCGGTGTAACTTTTTCTCAAGTTTTATTTTGTTTGTATTTTGTTTTCCCCCTCTTCTGTGAATCTGTTGCTGACAGTTGGGCGTCACTAGTCCCCCTCTCTTGGATATATCTCTTAATATATTTTAGAGTGATCTCATTTTCTTTCTTCTGTGTGTGCGTGCGTGTGGACGTTATACAGAGAAGAAAACACCACTATGAATCACATCATTTCCGCCACCTTACTGTCTTTTTTTTTACTCTGTAGGAGTCCTGTTTCAGGAGCGTAGCACACTTTGTATGGTTCCCCTGGGGGGTCTGACTCTGGACCCAGAGCCCAACACCTCTGGAGGTTGGTCTTCCAAAATATGTGTAGTCCATTTGAACACAGTGGATTTATAAATGCCACTTTCTAGTGTTTGGAGATACTTGAGCATCTCTTTGTTTCGTTTTAACCAAAAGCCCTAAAAAGAAAGTTTTGATTTTATTCGTTTTTCCAAAAGCTAGATTTGCCGCCAGGTCCATCTTTTAGCTGCCAATTAACATCTAACCTTGGAAACACTCATTGCCACCTTCAACATTGCGTTATTTATCTGTATTTATTTCTGGCTTCAAGAGATAAAACAACTAGTACAGAAAACCTTTCCCCCCCCCAAATGTTTCATTTTGTACACCCGAAAGATGAGACGTTATGAACGCATGGTTCAATGAAGAACCTGCAAAGCTACATTATTTTGGAAGACCCCATCCCTGCAGCGGTGAACAGCTGGCCCAGCTGTGGCCGACGGGCACCAGAGCGTCCTTAGAAGAGCCCAGCCCTTGATTCTCTCTTAGCCAACCAATGACCACCAATAGTTTCACATTTGAGCAGTTTGATATTAAAATGTGTTGCGCACATCCCTACACAGCCCCCCCCCCCCCCCTTGTCTTGTGTAACACTGTTTAAATAAAGGATTGTTATACTCTGAGGAAGCTGTTTTCCTGTATTTGTTTTTCCCCACACACACCATTCTGTAATTTGTCGTTGAGGGCCATTATTCCTAGTATGCTAAAATGGCAAAAGCTATTATGACAAAGTTACCCAATGGCCAATCAGAGCAGTGGCCAACAAGATGTCCTCTCCATTCAATCTTCTTAGTAGGTGACTGTGATGTAAGGTGTGAGAGGTACAAGGCTGGATTGTTAGGATTTATTTTGTCATTTTAATATTAAAACATTGCCGCTTGCATCCAAAAAGGTGCATCAGTCCTGTAACATGCCATTGTGCCATTGCGGCACCAAGGCCTACTAGTCCTTAACGCCACAGCCCATGACCCCTGCCTGACCCCACGCTGCACAGCAAGGAACACGTCCACTGAAGCCCGGCTGGGTCGTTTGTTTTGGTCCTTTCTGTGCGGGCGGTTCTCTTCGTCACGTGGTCGCCCCGACGCTCCTCCGTCTCAGCGGCGCGGTGTTGTGATGCGGCCTGTAGATGGCGCTTCTCTCCCGTGGAAACCCCGACGGATCGTCCGCTGGAGAGGAGAGAGGAAGAAGAGAGGACTTTTTGGTCTTTATTGGTCATTATCAGTATTTTTTTTAGATATGGGAATGAATTGTGTTCTCTGCATTTGAACCATCCTAATGGTACATAGGAGCAGTGGGCTGCTATGTTCAGCGCCCGGAGAGGCGCGCATGTAAATAAAGACGAGACGCGAAAGTAATTGCTTTAATAAAAAAAACCTAGTCTATTCATTGGAGTCCAACCACACGTCGTTTGCTGTTACTGCAGACATTGAACCGAGTAGAGGCGCGGCGAATTAAAAGAGGGAAATGGGTGGGGGCGCACTGTGCCTCCTCAGCCCCAAATCGATGAGTTGTCATCAGCATGTGAAGTAAAAATGTCTGTAGGTAATCCAGGGGACCACCCCCGCGAGCCACAACACGGGCGCCCACGGCTCCAGCAGTAGAATAAACAGCGCTATTTCCATCTGCTGGGTGAGGGAGGGGGGGCGGTACATTGATGTCATATAGCCCCGTGTTTAATGTGACGCAGCCATCCTGTTGGATGTTGAACCAAACCCATGGCTCTGTTTGAACAGTTTGAACTTTGAACATATAAAATCAGACATTTTGTTTTTGGCAAGTGTTGCGATGGCTAAAGAGCCAACTTATTTTTCCAGTCTTTATTTTCCCATTGAGATTCACAGCCTATTGTGAATGTGTTATGTGAAGCTATACAGTTCCCTGGTGGTGAATATTTCTTTTTGTTTTGGCAGTGGTCATAACAATATTCGAAAATAAAGATGCCCTATTGGTGTACTTTGTTCGCTTTACTTTGAACAAAGGATGTTAATGTTTGTCCCAGGGGATGTGCAATACACTTCCTGTTTATTTTGTATTGGTAAACAGTTATTGACATGCACTTTAATTGCCTGCCTGCAGCTGTGATGTCATTGTTCTTGTTTATCTGTGCTTGTGGCGTGTCCATTGTTTGCTGTTCCACAAATGTCCTCTCGTGTCGGACATTCATGGTTTTGAAATCCAAGTCCTATAAACACACACTCCTCGTGTCACCTAAAAACCAAGGGTTCAACATGGGGGGGGGGGGGACCTGAGCCACATGCTCACCTTGTTGCAGCTTCCACCAGACGTAGACCATGGCCAGACACAGCAGCAGGCAGACAGACACAAACAGCAGCAGGCCCAGCAGTCCGAGTGGCAGCAGGCCGTCGGTCTGGCTGACCACGTGTCTGAGGAGCAGGCTCAGGTCGGCCAGAGGTCCACTCAGCGCCCCCATGCTGAGCCCCACGAGGAAGACAAGAGAGCATTGATTTAGGAGGAGGAGGAGGAGGAGGAGGAGAGAGGAAGAGAGGGTGCGTGCTAGACGATGATGCTAAGATGCAGGTCACTTCTAATCTTCCAATCCTTTCAGGATGGCGACATGCAAGGCAGAGGATGAATAAAGCAGGGGAGAAAATGAGGAGTGGTCGATGAGAGGAGAAGGACGAGAGGGTTAGAGAGAGAGAGAGAGAGAGAGAGAGAGAGAGAGAGAGAGAGAGAGAGAGAGAGAGAGAGAGAGAGAG
>JAOPUH010000090.1:4666498-4679873 GCA_027123175.1 Urophycis cirrata | reverse complement strand
GGCCTTTACAAATGCAGATTGCAGGGAGACCGGGATGAACAGGCAGAGATTACTCCCCACCCCGCCCCCAAACCCCCCATACTCCCTTTCACCTCAGATATGGGAAGGGATTCAAATCCTTCAAACCGGTTCCCGCGGCTCAATCAGAAGATTAAGCCGACGAGTTTGTGATCTGTTGTCTGCCGACTCAAAATCGCTGATCACACACTCTGACTCCCACCGGCTCGTCTCTTGTGATAAACTTAATGGTTTTTGTGTTGTTGTTGTTGTTGTGGTGGTGGTGGTGTTCACCGACTGGTGGTGGTGGTGGCGGTGGTTTGATTGAGTCAAAAGATTTGATCACATCCGGGGCCAAACCTTTGGTCGCAAGGAGGAAAAGTGAGCGACTCTCACACACCGGCAGCATTTTGGCACTTCACACGGTGGTATCGGCCTCACAGCGAAACAGGGCGGGGAGCGCAGAGTCACAGTGAGAGAAGAGAACACAATAGATGTGGCACTTCTTCCATCACTTTGACGAATAAGCCCACATCCCTTCTTATGCCTACACCTGGGCAGGGGGGGGGGGGGAGCAATAGAGGCCATGCAAGTTCTCAGCATTTACATGTCGGTCCTGCCCTCTCTCCCTCCAGTGTTGTGTGTGTGTGTGTGTGGGTTCCGCGTTTTGGAATTAATATTCAGAACGAAGGTTCCCCGTGTCGGGCCAACCGGGTTCGCAGGCGACACCGGTTGGATGTTCAAAATGTTGCTGTTGTTTGTGGCCCGCTTGACACGCTGACTGGATCTGCTGACCAGTAGCATGACGTACGGGCCAAGAGCCCTGGGAGTCTGGTCTAGAAGGAACCGGACTCCACCACTCGTTCTAGTATTCCAACTGCTTCGGTTTTCCAATGTTCTTTCCTTCGGTCCTGGTTTGTTGCCGGAGAAGCAACGTCTACATGAGTAGACGGTGGGTGATGGGTTCAGGGAAAGTCAAGTCAAGTAAATAAATACGAAAACAAAAAAAAAAACAGTTCATTCAAGAGTTCATTCGCAACCCATGGGGTTTGTATGTCCACACTCGTCGGTCTCCAAGCAGTTCATATGAAGCAGAAGAACTTCTTCCAGCTGTAGCGGGAGAACCCCTTGGTCCTCCTGTCGGAGGAGCGCCTCTTCTTGGCCTTTCGGGTTTTGTGTTTGATGGCGGCGAAGATGGCGGCGTCGAACGCCTCCTTGAGGTTCTTCTGGGTGAGCGAGGAGCACTCGACGTAGTCCGCCGCGCGGATCTTCTCCGCCATGCTCTTGGCGCGGGAGCTCAGCACGGGCTTCACCTTGGTGCGGTCCAGGTTGATGAGCACGTTGACGTCCAGGAGGAGGTCCGACTGGGTGCCCACCAGGACGATGGGCGCGGAGGCGTTGTGCGCCCGGATCTCGGGCACCCACTTCTTGGTGATGTTGTGGAAGGAGGTGGGGTTGACCATGCTGAAGCACAGGAGGAAGACGTCCGTGTGGCCGTAGGAGAGTGCCCGGAGCTCGTCGAACTCCTCCTGAAATAGCAGATTGTCGGAGGTGATGACAGGGTTAGTCTCCCCGCGGCCTGCTTTGTTCCCAGAAGGCTTGTGTGTGCGCGAGGATTGCGGAACAATGGTGAAGTGTGATTGGAATTGTTTGAACTCGAGTTACCGAAACTAAAAGACAAACAGTGAGAAGTAACCAAAACGTGTTGAATATTCGATAAAGTAACTAATGGGAGACCCACTCTTCTGTGTGACAAATGAACGGTGGTGAATTGCCATTTGATATTCAAAGCTTATTGGTGGATTTAATGTAAAATATTTGTTGTTTCACGTAATGTGTGTTCTTGTAAAGATCAATGGCTTTGAATAGAGTTGACATATTATTACCTGTCCAGCTGTGTCCAACAGTTGAACTTTAACTGGAGCATCTTCCACCTGGACCTGACCTGTCAGAAAAATAGATGAACAGACTTTAATACCTTTGTTTCTAAATGTATAAAGTTAGTTAGAATATCAACAGCATGTTTTGATGCCCGGCACTTAATGAATTTAAGTTTTGTCTCACCTGAAAAAACGTCAAAGGCAGTTTGCTGATACTCCGTGGGGTATCCATTGGACGTGTAGCTGACGATCATACTGGTTTTCCCCACGGCTCCATCTCCGACCAGCATACAACTGATGGTCCCCGGTTCCAGTTCATCTTCTTGGGTGAGCCCGCAAGCAGACGGCACTCGAGATTCGTAAACAAAATCCATGTGGGGTGGCATGTCGAGATGGACATTCACGATCTAAAACGCAGCTTTTGACTGACTTGCTCAATACTGTGCTATCCTGTAAATGCTCCTGTCGTATGCGCTCTCTCCCATCGGGTGCTGTCGTCTGGCATCGCCCAGTGCGCAATGACGAGCGTTAACCTATGGGCTTGGAGTTTTGGACAACTTTCCACCCCAACAGGTTCTGATTTGCGTAACCACGCCCACGGCGCGCATAAGGTGTGAAAAGCACTTCCGCATGTGAACTTTGTTCGTTGCTCAACCTTCACAGACAAGTAACTGTTTTTATTTCAGAGTTGTTGGACTTTCAGCTATTTAGATATAGGCTACGCATTTAGATATAAAGAAGTATCCGTATGTAAATATGTGCATGTAGATATATAATAATAGGTGTATTGGGGTTCATTATTACTTTGTATCACATTAAGGTGAAGTTTCACAGTATAGGTTAAAATCATTAGTTACCTGTGTCAAACAACTGTAATAAACCCATACACAGCGGCTCAACATATGGGGAAACTGCGCCCACGTGTGTCAGAACAGGAGCATTACACCCACCTCGGTCACATGACCAGCACGCATCACCTGACGTTTCCACCCAGGAACTCCCACTGGAAGCTAAGCTAGCTCTGTTTACGTTTCGTTTGACAAATGTATTGAGTCATTATACTTTAGTTTGTACAGCCTACGTGTGTTCTTGCAATTACCGTCTCTTTGCAATTGAAGCACAATAAGAAAAGCGAAAATCTGTCCATTCAGGGATCGGCGAATGGGGCGATAGTCTGGCCATGACATCCTAGGGTTATCTTACTTGGCGTTCGGATTCTCACTGTTTTCTGGCCATTTCTCTTAATGTATTCATTATAAAGAACCATAGCTGCACAATGGCTTCAATTCTTGATGAATATGAGGACTCGCAAAATACAAGGCAATCTGTTCAACAGCGTAGCCGCCTGCCTACTGCCAACATCGGGATCACCCATTCAGGTTGGTCCGTTTCTGCAGCTCATCATGAACTCATGTGGTCATCCAGACAGTCCATTGCATTTGATGCAACTTACGCTTACATATACCAAGAAATGTTTTAAGTGGCGTTGCAAATGACTCCTCTGTTCTCCAGGTTTTGTGAACGTGAGACTTGAGGAAGAGAAGCCGATTTTCAACAAGCAAAGAATCGATTTTTCGCCCCCAGAAAAGATCAATCACTTTGCAGTGTGTAACAATCAACTATGCATGAGCTTGGGAAAGGACACTCTTTTGAGGTAAATTACATTATTAGCCTTACACACTTATCTTGATAGCCATTGATGTTAGAACAGAGAGGGGTTACTTATTGATGGAATAAGCGGATTCCGAGGGAACTTCCTACTTAAGTACACACTTTCTTTACTGAAGATATTCAGGGCCTCTTAATGTTACTTTTCCTGGTTACAAATATTTCACCATTGTATTCTATTCAGGATTGACCTTGCCAAGCCAGATCAACCCAACCAGATTGAAATGGGACGGAAAGATGACTGTAAAGTACATAAACTGTTTCTGGATCCTACAGGTAAACGTCATAGTTTATCAGAAATTGATTATGTTTTCTACATTATGTCACATTGTTGTGTGTTGTTTACTATAAATAGAAATTCCATCATTGCTTATTCACTTTACTAGTTTAGTAACAGGAATGACATTTATGCTTCTAAACACAATGAAGTATGTCATTGTTGTTCTATAGTGGTTAAAAAATCATTGCACAAAGGACATAACTGCTCAACTAACAACAATAACAACTATATTCCTCCCCTTATTGTCCCTCACAGGCTCCCATCTGTTGATCAGCCTGAGCAGCAGTGAGTGCCTCTATTTGAACAGGAACACCCAGAAGGTGCGTAGCCTGTCCCGCTGGCGCGGCCACCTCATCGAGAGCGTGGGCTGGAACAAGCTGCTGGGCACGGAGACCAACACCGGGCCCGTCCTGGTGGGAACCAGCCAGGGCGCCATCTTCGAGGCGGAGATCTCCGCCACCGAGGGCAGCCTCTTCAACAACAATCCCGACCAGTACTTCAGACAGGTCCGTGAGATCCTTATCCCAATCCTGAAACGCTCATTGAAATGTTTGTTTAGTATAACTGTGATAGGGCAATGGTGCAATGGATGCAAGTGTGAAGAGCCATTTGACATTATATGATTGAAAATGCATGATAGGTATTATGAATGTGAATTAATCCGTTCTGTCTAGTCGCATGATCTTATGTAACATAATTATTCATTAAAAGTTCTGGTGGTTATAATGAGCTAAATGAAACTCATGAATCTAGAGCATGCCTTCTCCAAGCCTAAAAGACTAACAGTTATATGTCTGTGAAATGCTCGCTCTCTCTCTCTCTCTCTCTCTCTCTCTGTCTCTGTCTCTCTTGAATAGGTTTTCTTCTTGTAGTCCTACATAGCTCTGGGGCCATTCCGTGCTAAAAAATACTGTCCACTCTAACTCAATTGATAAAATCATCCACCAAATGACTCCTTTCATTCGGTCTTCTTTACCCCATGGTGCAGGTCCACTCCCTGGAGGAGGACGGCAGGCCCGCGCCGGTCTGCTGCCTGGAGGTGGAGCGGGGCCTGGAGAACAAGTATTTCATCATCGCCACCACCCGCAAACGCCTCTTCCAGTTTGTGGGGAAGGTGGCGGAGGGCTCAGAGCAACAAGGCTTCAGCTCCATCTTCACCCAGAACCAGGACCTCCTGCCCAGCTTCCAGGAGTTCCCTGTCAACATGGGCTACAGCGAGATCACCTTCTACACCTCCAAGCTGCGCTCTTCCCCCAAAGCCTTCGCCTGGATGATGGGAAATGGAGTTCTCTACGGTCAGCTGGACTACGTCAGGCCTGATTCCTTGCTGAGCGATGTGCAGGTAGACTTTTTTTTAATCATTATTATTATTTTGTTACGTTTGTTGTATAAAGGCAGTTCACTGTGAGCAATTTGGTTCTTCAGATGTTATCATCTCATTAACATTGATTGGCTTTCAGTGCTTGACTGCTGTCTGACGACGCGTATTTTCAGGTGTGGGAATACACGTCCGACATCGACTTCAGTCTGAACAAGCCCATCTCCATCGTGCTGACCCAGTTCCACTTCCTGCTGCTGCTGCCCGACCGGGTCAAAGCCATCTGCACGCTCAACGGCCAGGTGGTCTACGAGGACGTGTTCCCGGACAAGTTCGGCCCCCTGAAGAGGATGATCAAGGACCCGGTGGGCGGCCTGGTCTGGATCTACACCGAGCGCGCCGTCTTCCGCTACCACATCCAGCGGGAGGCCCGCGACGTGTGGCAGATGTACATGAGCATGGGCAAGTTCGACCTGGCCAAGGAGTACTGCCGGGACCGGCCCGAGTGCATGGACATGGTCCTGGCGCGGGAGGCGGAGCACTGCTTCCAGAACAAGCGCTACCTGGAGAGCGCCAAGTGCTACGCGCTGACGCAGAACTACTTCGAGGAGATCGCACTCAAGTTCATCGAGGCCAAGCAGGAGGACGCCCTGAAGGAGTTCCTGCTGAAGAAGCTGAACAACCTGAAGGCCGGCGAGCGGACGCAGATCACGCTGCTGGTCACCTGGCTGACGGAGCTCTACCTGAACCGGCTGGGCCAGCTGGAGAGCGGCGGCGACGGTGGCGCCGCCCCCCCGCTGTTCCAGGAGACGCGCGGCGAGTTCCGCCAGTTCCTGGGCAGCGCCAGGCACAAGGAGTGCCTCTTCAACAACCGCACCACCATCTACGACCTGCTGGCCAGCCACGGCAACGTGGACGACATGGTGTACTTCTCGGTGGTGATGCAGGACTACGAGCGGGTGATCTCGCACCACTGCCAGCACGACGACTACGGCGCGGCGCTGGACGTGCTGGCCAAGCACTGCGACGAGAAGCTCTTCTACAAGTTCTCGCCGGTGCTCATGCAGCACATCCCCAAGAAGGTGGTGGACGCCTGGATCCAGATGGGCAAGCGGCTGGACCCCAAGAAGCTCATCCCGGCGCTGATGAACTACAGCCAGATGGGCAGCACGCAGCAGATCAAGGAGACGGTCCGCTACATGGAGTTCTGCGTGTACCAGCTGGCCGTGACCGAGGAGGCCATCCACAACTACCTGCTCTCGCTGTACGCCAAACACAAGCCCGAGTCTCTGCTGTGGTACCTGGAGCAGGCAGGCACCCACGCCTCGGACATCCACTACGATCTGAAGTATGCCTTGCGGCTGTGCGCCGAGCACGGCTACCTCCAGGCCTGCGTGCTGGTGTACAAGATCATGGAGCTCTACGAGGAGGCGGTGGATCTCGCCTTGCAGGTCAGTGATGCTCACGTCGTATCTTATTGGGGTGAAGCAGTATTTTATACACTTGTCTCCAAGGGTAGCTCAGTGGGTAGAGCGGGTGAACGGAGCGGGTCGTCCACTAACCGTAGGGTCGGCGGTTCGATCCCCACTTTCAAACTGTCTGCATGTCGAAGTGTCCTTGAGCAAGACACTGAACCCCAATTCGCTCCCCGGGCGCTGAACGTAGCAGCCCACTGATCCTATGTACCATAGGATGGGTAGAACAAATGAGAACAAATTTCGTTCTCACTTGAGAATGACGAATAAAGACCGAAAAAAAAAGAAGAGATTTTCAGTAAATTAGGAGATGCACAATATCTGTATTGGAGGATAATCCTTTTTATAGATGTTGGTGTTAAGCCAAACTGAAAATTATGTCTGAGAAGTAGCATTGATTGAGGCATTAATTAGGGGCGACTGGGAAGAGGACCCCCCACTACCAATCTCCCTTGCAACTCAACACATGCGTGTTCACTCTGCACGCGTCTGACCGCCAGGTGGACGTGGACCTGGCCAAGTCTTGCGCCGACCTCCCGGAGGATGACGAGGAGCTGAGGAAGAAGCTGTGGCTGAAGATCGCCCGCCACGTGGTGCAGGAGGAGAAGGACGTGAAGAAAGCCATGAACTGTCTGTCCAGCTGCACGCTGCTGAAGATCGAGGACATCCTGCCCTTCTTCCCCGACTTTGTCACCATCGATCACTTCAAGGTCCGTACCGCCTCGCACAGGCGGCCTCTGATTGGTTAAAGAGTGAGAGAACGCTCCAGTCAAACCATGAGGATGGTCAACGTAGTTTGTCAAAGCCCAGATCGGAAATCACATCATCCGTGGTGAAACACTGGTTATTGTGAAATTGATAATACGGTAGATAGGGCATTTTAGTGTTTGGTTTCTCTTGGTAGAGAGAAACCAAACACTAGGATATGCTGGATCTTATCTATTACAGCCAAAGTCTGTTTTATTTATAATATTTCACTCACATACATTTCACATGGATGTAATGCATTCATGTTAATGTCTACATTATCATGGATCTTGTCAAGATTGATGGGTTTTTTTTAAACACAAAACAATTAATTTACTGTGTTTCCATTTCTCCCTCCCAGGAGGCCATCTGCGGCTCCCTGCAGGAGTACAACCAGCACATAGAGGAGCTGAAGCAGGAGATGGAGGAGGCCACGGAGAGCGCCAAGCGCATCCGAGAGGACATCCAGGAGATGAGGAACAAGTACGGCGTGGTGGAGTCCCAGGAGAAGTGTGCGGCCTGCGACTTCCCCCTGCTGAACAGGCCCTTCTACCTGTTCCTGTGCGGACACATGTTCCACTACGACTGCCTCATTCAGGTACACGCCTTCAACACAAAGGGAGGATGGGACTTTCAGAATACACACTACAGTATGTGCACTGTGGTGCACCATGGTGATGTGCACCTGCATGGTGCAGATGTAGGCAAGACTAATTATTTGGGCATTCATGAAAGTGCAAATGCAGTGTTCTGTCTGCAGTTTGTAGCCATGACGTCGTCTGGGTTTCAGAATCACTGTTGCTTTTGTTCTACACACACTACGTAGGCTACTTTCTATTATTGTTGTGCTACTTTCTCTCTTTATGCTTCCTACATTTAATCTAAAGCTCTTTGGGGGCAAAGGGCAACACAGTAATTCACTAGTAACATGGAGTCTTTGTTTTTAGTTTGGGGTGAATACAATTTATTTAAAAGACACCGACGCATGAGTTTGTCTTGTTCACATGCGTTGTGCGCGTCTCCTCCCACCATCGCACAGGAGGTGACCCCTCACCTGTCAGCCTTCAAGCAGAACCGCCTGGAGGACCTCCAGAAGAAGCTGGCCGCCACCGCCCAGGCCTCCAAGTCCCGCCACCGCCCGGCCCCCAAAGAGGAGAGCGACACGGCCAGCCTGGGCAAGGGCAGCGCGGGCACCAGCCGGGAGAGCATCAAGTCGGACATCGACGACGTCATCGCGTCGGAGTGCGTGTACTGTGGCGAGCTGATGATCAAGTCCATCGACAAGCCCTTCATCGATCCCCAGAAGTTTGAGGAGGAGAAGTCCAGCTGGTTATGAGTCCCGAGTCCTGAAGAAAATGTGAGGGGGTTTCTCCACGCTTAATTTGGTGGCGGATGGAAGAACAACTGAGCCATTCACACGCAAGATTCCAGAGATGCTTAAAGCTAACGTTGGCTTCATTAGATTTCTACAGAAAATGCTCATGTTGCTAACAGTGTTCAAGGCTTATCCAACAAGCTCTCTTGTCTTATGGGAGATTGACGTTCGCAAAGCAGAATTGACGTGAGGAAATGTGCTTGCGTGACACCCTGCTGGAGCTCTACATGTATGTGCCTGATCCACGCTCCTGCCATGGGCTGAATAAGGTGTGCTTGGATTCTGTCAGAAGGTGGCTGCACGCGTATTTAGCTCATACACTTGTAGTCTGGTAAAAGCTTCAATTGCACTTGGTATGTTTACGGTCTCCTATAATTCTCAGAATCCTGCTCCCGTCTCTTCACAGCCTAACCCACACATCATAATAAATAATCCTTCATTCTTCTGCATTTAATTGCAATTGTAAAATTGTCACGTCTTATTTGTTGTCTGACAGTGTAATCAATATTTAATAAATGATTTTGTTTAAATATGTTTGCAAAGTATTTTCCTGTTCCATTGTTTATTACACGTCTCTAGTTCTCACAAGACTAGAGTATACATTTGTATTAATCATGATATACATACATATATACATTCCCTTATTATTATGACTTCCAGCTTCATAAATACAAGCAATTCACATTTTTGGACAAATTGATAAATGACTAAATATAGTATTTAGAAACTTGAAAATATAGTTAAAGTCACATTTTATTAATATTTGTATTTTGTTGCTTTATTTGCATCGGTAGTGAAAAATACAAAAAAATATCTTTATTGCAAACAACTCAGAAATAATATAAACTGCTGTCCATACGAATCATACCTAAAACGGAGTTCCCTTTTGATGACGTAACACGTTGTTCGGTAAACTCCGTGATGACTAGACACTACTAATCAAAGCCAGATCACGTTCGTTAATATTGGAAAAAAGAACATATATACTTCAAGATTACATATACTACGATAATGTTGTGGCATTATCTTATAATTCCATTTTCGGAAATTTCAGCCACCGCTAATTCAGATAAAAACACGAAAAGAGAGCGACCCGAGCTCTGAAGTTGATTAAGTGACCCTTCCCTTGCTGTATCCTCGCCATGGCGTCGTGTCCCTGCTCTCTCTGTAACAGAAAGTGGCCGCCTCTCTACTGCTGTCGACTCAAAGCTCACAGACTCAGCCGTTCACCCAAACCGCCATTTTGGAGTCCGAGAACTGTGAGTCGGCAGCAGCATCGAGAGAGACTAAAAGGGGGACACGGGGCCAAGGTGAGATAGTCCTTAGTGGTTGTTATGGCGAAGGAGCAACGGGGGGAAGATGGCCGGGAGGGGAAAGAATTAGAACATGGGGACCAGGCAGCAGAGTCCCACCTCGTGCCCGATCCAAGGGCACGAGCTGCGGGCTTCGCGGCCTTGCCCGTCGCATCACATCGGCTAACCAGCCGAACACCGACCATACGTTTAACCGTTATAACTAAAAGAGCACGGACGTGGCGGCCTTAAAGAGACAGACCCTTATTTGGATACTTCAAAATAGCGTAGTGAGGAGTCACCAGCCGAAAAGTTGTCAGAATTTGGATGGCTGGTGGATTATAATGCATAAGCAAGACAGCTGGGGTAGCCAAATGGGACAAAGGGACGAGGGTCTGGTGTGAAATACTGGACAATGTTTAGACGTAATGAACCGCTCGACGGGCTAATGGCAACAACACGCAATGCCTTTACGCAGCACCTTGACCCCTCGCTATCGTTGATCGGGCGCAGTGTGTGTGTGAGTGTAAAGTAGCTAGCCTTAGCCAACCTTCATGCTAATGTTAGCTTAGCAACATTGCCCTCCAGTTCTGTGCGCAGATGGCACCAGAGAGGGTTAAACACCTTTACCAATGTTGGTGTTAGTCTTCGTGTTGAGAATTTTAGTCACCGTGCTACAACAAGATAATATAATTTGATAATGATGATTGTGTTTACTTATTTAGTTGATCTCGCCAATGGCTGGTATCTGTACTGCACACTCAATATGAATGGATTACCTTGAGTGACCAGTATACCTTGTGTATACGTTGTATATACCTGAGAATATACAAGTCACTGGTGGTCCAGAATCCCGGCGAGCCAAACATGTCTTCACCATAAATGGACCCCCATATCATTACAACGTCACACACTTTCATTCATAAACACATTGCTTTGTTGTTAGGGTAATGAAGACAAGGAATTGATTTAGATTAAATAATAATAAAATAATAAATATCAGGAATTCAGTTTAAACCCCAGACTTTCACAATATATTGTGTAAACTGTAAATGATTCGATATTTTTGTTATAGGTAATAAATCATTATGATTCGAAGTATATACGACATTTAATTTAGTGTATATGGTCATTGCTGTATTATATACGACCAAGCTATGACCATCTAATGTACTAGCCTACACTTGGCTGTAATCTATAGCATATACTATATATACTGTATTGTATTCCACTGTTGTTCCATTTGCCTTTGTGCTACGTTATACATGAATGTTTGTGAGCATGCTGTGTGTTTTGTTTTGTTATGAATGGGGACATATTAGTGTCATACAGTATATTGCTCAAACACATCTAATATTTTCCTTTTGTTGTATTGGTCCCGTTTTGTAGACCATCCACCAGTTCTATGTGGTTGTGGATTATGGAATAGGAGTTATGGAATATATGACATCTCAAATCCCACAGGTAGACCTTCCCCCTTTTTTTTGTTAAAGATTCTCAGTGATGGGACACAGACATGCAATTCAACTTTAACTCTACTTTAATTAATAGGCTTTGTGTTACTTTGTGTTGATATTGGCTCTTTGATGCTCTCTATGCTTAGTAAATCAGAATCAGAATAGATTTATTGCCAAGTAGTTCTCACATACGAGGAATTTGCTTTGGTATATTGGTGCATAACAGACATAACACAACCTAATACATAATTCAAGTTTTATTTAATAAGTTTATGTATTTAATACGTTCTATTTAATATATCAGCTTCAGTGTTTTTTTCTTTGTTAAGATAATGGAGAATGGCTTCCATCTTCACCACGCTGACAGTCCCCTCCCTTCCCCTCCAGTAGGTGGTCCCGGTCCATTAGGTGGAGGTGCCTGTGTGCCGCATGGCGACAGGGCAGGGCCCACCGGAGGCTGGGGCTTCTGGGGGCTCTGGCCTGGCCAAGCCTCTCTTCCTGCAGCGCTTGGAGCGGTCCCTGAGACTAGACAGCTTCCTGCGTCAGACAGCCACCATCTACAACAAAGACATCACCAGGTACTACTCACACTTCTACTACTACTACTAGAAGAGAAAGAATGAACAGTGTTTGTCCAAATAGTTTCTCTTTGCTTTTCAAGCCACCTATAGAGCTGTAGTTTTAGAAAGTAATTTCTTTGATTTATGCTAGGAGTACATATGGAGTTCACCCCAGTGTTTTTTTTTTCTCGACATTTAGCTTTGTCTGCAAGACGAGAATAGTCTATGGCATGTGGGATTTAAACACAATATGGGTGGTCTCACTGTGGTTTCGTGTTTTTTACGTCCCAGCGATGACAGCGACGACAGTGATGGATCATTGGGGGAGGGGCTATCATTTGAACCCACCAATCACCACGCGGTGTGTAAAGAGGAGCCATGTGACCAAGAGGATAGCCTTGACGACGCCAAGCCACTCAATGGCGTCCTGCTACCAGGCAAGGGTGAGCCGCGCTGTCATGACGACCAGACGACCGGCGTCATGTGCCGGCCAATCACAACGCACTTTATCGTGACAAACTATTGGTCTATGACTGTATGACCAAGAGTGGCCTTGCTATCGCAATTGCCAGTTTTCTTTTTCAATGTTGTTCAATTTCTTGCTCTCTTTTGACTCCACAGACCCAAAGGCCGACAAAGCCAGTCTTTACAATTTCTCCAAGCTGAAGAAGAACAGGAAATGGCTCAAGGTATTTTCTTTTCCCTGCCCCGTTTGTCGTTGGCACGTGAAAAGCCACATCCTGTGCATCGGTTCTGAATGAAAAGGGTTGGATGTTGGCATTGAAATGACTTTGTCGCCAACGTGCAGCTGTTTCAAAATAAGGGTACCGTTGCCCCTTGCAAAATAAGGGTTCCCATTGCTCAAAAGGGAAATCACATGTTGTCCGCCTGCAACCACGCCGTTGGAAGGCCGTATTACCGGACAGCTCGGCGTCCCTGGCGTTCCTGATCCCGTGTCTTGTTGTCGCAGAGCATCCTGCTGAGCGACGACACGTCGGATTCGGACACGGACTCCGACGACTCGGACTTCAGCCTGTCCCGGGAGGAGCTGCACGACATGCTGAAGCTGCACCAGCACACCAGGCTGCACCAGAGCAAGTTCCACTCGGACCGCGAGGTATGGCCGCAGCACACTGACCCCCCCGCACGCATGCACGCTTCCACGCATACTCACACACACACACACGCACAGACACAGACAAAGACACGCACGCACGCAGGCACGCACACACGCACGCACGCAGGCACGCACGCACGCACGCACACACACACACACACACACACACACACACAGACACACACACACACACACACACACACACACAC
>JAOPUH010000090.1:3877627-3889002 GCA_027123175.1 Urophycis cirrata | reverse complement strand
TCCCCCGCGGGGGTGTTTCGCGGGGGGTCGGGGGGGGGGGGGGGGGGGGGGAAGAGGGGGTCAAGTAGGAGAGTCACGATGAGTCACTTTAGTGTCTAAGTAAGACGACCTGCAGGTGAAAGGAACGGCATGTCTTAGTGTGTGTACCGGACGACCGCTCATTACAAAGTACACATCACATATAAAAGTACAACAACAACTAGTAACCTTGTGCAGTGATTACTGTAGGCCCTCTGCCCCCAGTTTAGTACTTTTTTTTTAAATAGACACATGGACATCTCATGGCTATGCTGCAAGATGGCATGGAGGAATTTAATATATATCCATCAGTGATTGTTGCAATGATGAGCGAAAATGTGTGTGTGCATACACAAGACGTACAGACACTATGATGTAGTTCATGTCAAAAACAATGTGTGTTCTAAAATGTATCATCAATATAATGCATTGATCCTGATGCAATTATCACACGCTATGGCAGCCTGATTATGAAGCTCATAGCACGTGACCATCTGTAACCATCCAACAGTTCGCTACGTGGACGTGGAACTTCATTGGGTCTTTATTCCGTCTGTAAAAGGTCACACTAAATCTAAGAGGAGACATTCAACACAAGGCCGAACTCGGCCCGCGCGATGACGGCCAATCACAAAGGGTTTACGGCAGGCCCATGACCCTCATGGGGTGCTGAGAGTGTGTGGCTCTCCTGTGAACGGAGGCGCAGCGTTGTCCCTGGGTACGGAGCGCTTCACATAACAAGTGAACACAGAAAAACAGCCACCGGTCTAATTCGATAAAAAGCAGTGAATGAAGGGGGCTATTCAGCTGCACCCCCACAGCAGTCTGCAGCAGGCACGGAATGAATAAGGGCAGTGTTGGTCAGCTACGACTACCAGCACTGCCACTACCACAGCTTTCTTATTAACATATGGCACATATGAAGGTTTTTACCTACATACGTGAAATACCTTTTATTGGCAAATAATTTAGGATGCAATGCAATGACATCTTGATTAAAGAGTTTTAACAAACTGAATAACTCACACATATAATTGAACAGATACAGGAATTTAATTCAGACAGGTATTCATGTTCTGGGTGGCTTGATCCACACTTTACTTAGTCCACATTTAAGATTCTTGGCTGATTATTAGAGAAAAACTAAGTATTTATCTTAGAAAGCATGGATTCTCATCAGGTTATTATGGATGTGCATCTTAAAACATTCTACACAATACAATTGTATGTTGTGCATCAACATTGAGCTGTTCAATAAGTGACACTTCTATCAAAGTACTTAGAAACTAAAGCGTTGGCTCTTTAGATGTACTCTTAGTGAAGCTTTAAAAGCCCTATCAAAGGTTTCTCTGTGCATAGACGAAAAGGTTGATACAATGGCGCCATCCTTTGGACGGACTACACGTAGTAGGCATGTGTAATGAACTTTTACGGCACTTTAAAGAATGCATTCATGGGTTAGTAGCCCTACTGTGGATACATTTTTTCTAAATGACAAAATGATAGCCAACCCGCTCACAGACCACACAATAGCCCTCACACCCAATATCTCATGAAGTCAGAATACTGCCAATAGCAGTTTGAAGTCCACGACAGGTCTGGTGACTCCGGCCTGTCGGCTAGAAACTGGGTTACTCTGGGAGATGTGTAACCTATCCCACACCACAAGGACATGTCATTCCCTCTGTTTTGATAGTATTTTATCGGGAGTATCTGTTGTGGGCGAGGAGGAAAAATCCAAATGGAAACATTCTAAATCGAGCCTGATACTTTCCAGTAGTGCTGCCAGTAACGTTTCATCACCCAGCCCTGCACACAACACAACCGCGGTATTAATATAACAGCCTTTGCTCTGAGATTTATATAGAGCCAATGTAATCCCATTTAAGCACGCACACACGTTTTGAAAACATAAGTGGGTGATGAGATGGTTCCCTGTCAATATAACTAATGAAAATCCTTTAGGTAGTGATGGCCTCTTTCGCATGGTGCATGTAAAGTGCCTCACTTGACACTTTAAGTGGTTTCACAAAATCATCACGAAAAAAACCAACAAGTTATCTCACAATGGTATTAAGCTCCATTAAACCGTTTCTTAAAAACACTGGAGGAAAAGTAGGTGCAAATTATTTTCCTCTTCGCATTTTTATTCATTACCCAGACACAATCTGCTGTGACTTGGGTGAGAAATAGATGAAAGGCGTTTGTTCTTTCAGACCACCAGTGAAAAGAAACAGCTGGTGTAGGGCTGCATGTTACAAAGCCCAGTGCAATTGCTCAAGGATCACATCGCTGATCCCCTACCAGGTTTACACCAAAGAGATGCCCGCGGGCATCTCTGGGAAGCATGAAAATTAACCTCTGCGTGACACTTTTCGCTGATCTGACGGAACTAGACGGCATGAGCAGTGATTGGTTCCTGAACGGCGGCGACGGCGGCTCCTCTGATCCCGGTCACACCTGGGTGCCGGCGCACTGTCCGTCCGGGGTGTGGGCGCGGCCCTCCCGGGTCGAGCTGGAGGGCCCGCCCCCCGGCGGCGTTCTGTCCGGCCGGGTCTCCCTGAGTTGCCGTGCCAACGGAACGCTCCGCAGCCGCTGCGGCACCGTGGCGGCGGACCTCCCCGGCCCGTCCTCCTCGCTCTCGCTGCTGCCGGAGCCAAACTCGTACGACTGGCTGCCGTCTGCAGACGCCCCGCCCACTTCCCCCTGGTCCAGCGCCAGCTGGGAGAGGGACTCCTCCAGGGACGGTGAGGGGGGCGTGGTGGGGCTGGCCACGTGAGCGCCGAGGATGGTAGGCGGTCTGAGCGGGAGGACGGAGACCAGCGCCCCGATACCAGAGGGCCGAGCCTGGTCCGTGGCGTCGTCCGCGGCGCCATCTGCCGAGTTGATGCGCTCCGGCGCCGGCGCCACGGGGCCCGCCGGCAACGGGGGGGCGGCGACCACAGCGCCGGCGGTGTCGACCTCGGGCTCCAACCTCAGCCCCGCCACGCCTTTCTTGGGGACCCCCACGGCGTCCCTCTTCATGCGGCGGCGGCGGGCGTGCTCGTTGCGGCGGTACTGAACCATGTTCTCCAGGTCGGCCACGTACAGGATGCCCGCGATCAGCATCTCTGTGCTCGCCGTGCCCTTGGCGAAGGCGTCCTCCAGCTCGCCACTGGTGCGCTCGTCGTACTGCCACCAGCCGCCGCGGCCCTCGTAGTACCAGGCGTGGTCGCCGCCGCCGCCGCGGGACCCCGCCGCCACCGCCCTCAGCTCCTCCGGGGAGAGCAGCTTGGGCCTCTCCAGGAAGTCCTCGGGCACTTCCTGTCGACAGAGGGCGCAGCGCTTGCTCTGCCACGAGGCGCCCTTCATGCACAGGAAGCAGAAGACATGGTGGCACGGGAGGCAGACCGGGTGCACGCAGCTCTGCAGGCAGATGGCGCACTCCGGGATGGAGGTCCTGGTGCACGGGGTTCCCGCGCCCTCCGCCATCTTAGGGGGAGCGGGGCCATTCAGCGGGTAGTCCACGTCTCCAGAGCCGGCCATTCTAAAGAGGGCACATTATGAGCACTGGGTTTGCCTCTGGTTGTGGGATTGTATCAAGTATCTCTTAGAGTAAATTAACAACTTTATATCACAACATTAGTTGTGTATGCAGCTCCACTAATACATAGCATGTTACATAAAGCACTGGTCACAGAATATGCTGCGGCTAAAATTATCATGTATGTTTACAGGTATAAGATTACTTGGAAGGCTGCAAGTAATATGACGGAGACAAACTAATGTTATTGCCAGATGCTGTTCTATTAACATACTGGTGCGAACAAACCATTGAGAGGATAAATATAGGACCAAGCCGTTTCCAAAACAAGGTAGTTTGACTAATGTGTTTAGGGTTTTACATAACAGGCAACGGGATCTAAACCAGTGGGAAATAAATACATGCTCTGCAGAAGAGCATTTGTCTGAAGACTGCAAGAGAGGGGCGTGACGTTAAGGGGGTGTGACTTGCAGGCTGCACATCGGCCCTGGTTCCGACACGCCCACCAAACTAGCTCCTAGCTAGCGACAGTATGTACACACGTACCATTATAAACGACATATACGAAGTTGCAATTGTACTATAGAGTGACAGTCACGTTGGCTAAGCACCACAAACTACTATATGTAACCAAACTAGCCATCAGTCATCGTAAGGTGTTGTTAGATTTATTAGCTTAGTGGAAATAAGTCTGGTGTGTTCTACGTAGCTAACCGGCTAAGCTAGTTAACTTTTTTTTAAACAACGAACCACTCACCTGGCCTCCTGGCAAGTTAGATATTTTCGTTTAAAAAAAACCCAAATATTGGCTGTTACACAGCCACGTTTAGATGTATTCGAAGGATTTATATAAGTATATATTTAAAAAAAATAAACTGTCGAAGTGCGTATGTTTCTGACTGGGACACACCCCTAAAGTCCATACTGTGGTCCTCGCAGTTTAGAGGACCTGGATGTGCCTGGAAATAAATGCACATTAAAAACACATCCTGCAGCCTGATGCATATGCCTGTCTTGGATATATCCTGGATGCTTAGCGGCAGTATACTGCACTCATCCAACAATAAGTTTCTGGAGAACATTCATCTGAAGTGGTTTTGAGACGAATACTTTTATGAAGATGCCCTCTGGACCCAGACTCTATATTTAGACATTTTATAAAATCTTTATTTGAATTATCTCTTCACACCCACCAGCACTGGCTGCTTTTATTCTTTTGTAAAATTGTAAATGGAGAAGCAATTAAGTGTAGCAGGATGATAGGATTTTAATTGAACATGGGATATTAAGTCTGTGTTCCAGTTGTAACTGGAACACAGACTAAATAGCCTTGAGCAGACCAGACTCAAAATCTATTCACACAGAAGCAAAGTGCCCATCTAATCAATAGATATATCTTGCTCATTTGAAGATCAACATAAGAATGTTCGCAATACTCTTCGACAAGTGGGTGACAGGCCTGAAGAACAGTGTCCGAAGCATTGCTCAGCAATTTACACAAAAAAAAAACTAAATAATTTCTAAACATAGCCATTTTGATACATGATACCCAGATTTATGGAAATTAAACCAGGTGTTCTAATGAAGTTATGGAGAAGTGGTTGAGGATGCCAAGAGTGATGGTAATTTAGGCTGGAAAAGCCCTTCTATAGGGCCCAGGATGCACTGTATCTACAAAGGAATGGACGATGAGTAAAAAGGCAATGTGATTTCAAATAAGAAAACCAATACTCAATAAAGCACGATATTGCAGTACTTTATGAATGGAGGTTAATTGGACAGAATAGTTAGACCTCAGTCTTTTGGTTCAAGAGGCACACTCACTATGAGATAAGACCTATATCTCCCAAACAACTGGCTAGAATACTTTGAGACAGAAGAAATAGATGTTTAATTTGGTAGAGCATGCACAAACACTTTATGTACCGGTGCACTCTCGCAACACAGAGTTTGCCGTCAGACCCTCGGGGCAGCTCATTTCACATCTTCCACGGAACAGGAATTGTCCAGAATGACAGCGCGTGCAGAAATGTCTGCTGAAGCAGGAGTCACAGTCCTCACGACAGCCTGACACAGACAGATTAGACTGCAGAAGGAAGGAAAGCTGCGTGTTGCTGCGGTTTTTTTTCTTAAATGGTGTGTAATTGACTCCTGTTGCATTGGGATCAGGTGGTTTTCCTGGTCTAACAGAGCATGCATAGTCATCTGTGTAGTAACAGAACATCTGGTAAGATACAGTCAAGAGCACCCATTGTTGTAATGTAATTTCCTGGTTTTCCTGGTGTCCCTGCAATACAACTTACTCATGCAGGTGTTGGTGTGTGGTGAGTGCACGCTAAAGTGTGCCCGTGGATAAGAAGACAGGCACTGCCCTCTCTGCCTCATCCCATCCTCCTCAAGGTGGAGGAAGAGGCGGGGCTTGCAGAGCAAACAGCCGTTATTGGTCGAGCAGGTGACACAGCCCGCCGGACATGGTCTACTGACCACTGAGTTATCTGTCACAGGAATGAAGAAACCAGACTGGGTTTAGTATGTGTGGCTCTGTGATTCTTAATAAGGGTGACTGACTTCAGTGGGTAGCTGTGTGGTAATACTTAATGGAATATTGCATTAAAGAGATGATACATCGACCCTATTGCATCCTTTTATTCAGCCATGAATTCTGTTATGTTGACGCATTTTATGATGTATATGCAACGCCTTCAAATATGGATTTTTGTTATTGTCCAAATCAATAATTTGTTGAATGCAAACCCATTGAAAGCTGCATACACTGTCTGCTGGATGTCAAAATCCCACAGCAAATGCACAGTAATTGTATGTAATTCAAGACAGTCTGCCAAATGAATAGACATTTATCAAACATACTTACATCAGCGATACAGAACATGGTTTCAACCGTGGCTTTTGGTGAACTCCACAAAGTTCGACATCAAAATGACCAGGAGTAGGTCCAGTCCCATGTCTCTCCTTTTGTCTTTCACACCACAACCAAGAAGAGTTTGAATGGGCTGCAGTGAGTTTGCCGTGTTTCCCATGAACACCCATTCCACGGTCCCATATCTACGCAGTCTCTACCCCTCCTTTTCTTCTGGATATTGTTCTTCAAAATCATCCAGAAATAAATCAACAAATGATTCCTATTGCTGTCATCGGCGCACCACTGTAGCATCGATCTGCTTATCTACTTGACAAAAACATGAGCCCAGGGATGGTGGTTTGATTACTTTGCAATGAACAACAACAAAACTGATAACGACAAGTATGGAGACTCTCCGCTGTCGGCAGTTTTGGGAACTCCTGCTGACACTGAGCAGCAGTCCTAAAACACGAAACCCCCTCAGGGTCCCCGACCATTCACAGGATTGCAGAGACGGTCATGTGGATGACAAGCAGCAGTGATACACTCCACAAAGGCTGCATTTCAAGAAAATGGTTGAGGATTGGAAAGTATGTGTTGTCTGACTGCAAGTCTGCCCTGTGTATAATCTCCTGGCTGCCTGGTCTCAAGCGGACTAATTAGTTTGATATCAGGGGTCAAGTTCACTGCAGTCAAGTTCACTACAATTATCCATCTTGAATAGGTTGCTGAGAAGAGAGAAGTCATTGCACATTAGAAATCACCTTTCCAACAAGAAATGTGTTGTTTTATTATACAAAAAAATACACATTTAAAACATACTTTGAGGATAAGTGGGAATTAAAGATAAAGTAAATATAACCTAAATATAAAAAGCAAGAATTCCATACATAAAGTAAAACGTATATTTAGTTCAAGGAAGAGTTTATGTCCATTGCAAAGCACTGCTTTGACTTTATCCTCTTGATTTCTTCAGTATCATCTATGAACGGAAGGTAAAAAAAAAAATCTATATATTAGATTGTTGTTCAGGGGACTGGTTACGAAAAAACAATTACAATACATTATGAGCTCCAATCGGGAGACAAAGACGTGTTAAGAAAGGCAATGTATGGCCAACATGGGTTATGCCCTGTTCATCTTACAGAGCTGTCCCATCACCCACACCCTACCTTGGAGACTGCCGGGAGATGGTGAGGTCTGATGGTAACTGACTTCTCTTCAAAAGCTTTGGTTCTTGCTTCCACTGCAAGCTTGTTCAGAAAAAGGAGGAATCCAAGCTCGACCTAGGGAATGAATTACTCTGTTTTAACTTTATAACTATGAAGGTTCCTCACTGTAACTCACTAGGGGATTTATGAAGCATCGCATGCACGTTTTTAACTAATCGACTCACCATCGCTTCCGCCGCTGGCCTCAAATTCATATCGGTCTTTGTGTTTGATTTTATATTGGCCTTAAATTTCCTTTTGGGGGCCTTCTTCATCTCGACAAGTCAACACTCTGTCGACGACAGAACACCAACATCGACTGGTGGATCGTTTTGTTTTCAATTTTCCCCGCGTTGCGAACTACCGGCGCACAATATGACGTTGGTGTGACGAGGTCATGACGCTTCCTCTACGTTTCCTCTCGTGGAGCTGCAGCGCTACCGCGTGGCCAAAAGGCATCAACATACATTAGGCGTTGTGTGTGTTATCATTATCGCCACAACGACTCGTATTCACTGCAACCTTAGAATTTTAAAGAATTGAATAATGAGATGACGACTGAGTTTTTAAGTATACGAGGGAGTACATGCATTAGAGGTGCATGAGATCCACATTTTTTCAACCGGGTCAAAGAAAGCAGAAAAAAACAGCCTTCAAAAATGGCAGCCTCCATGAGCGCTGCCGAAAGCGTGAATCTTTTGCAATTCATGAAACTAGTTGGACAGCTAAAAGTAAGCCGAAACTTGCGTGCGTTAAAACGAATATGAATTGTAGCGTACTAAATTTAAATACTGCAAAACGTGTCCTTGATCGCAGTTTATTTCAGATAGAAGGCTGTGACACCACACATGTAGTCCATGTAAATACCAGTCATTATGCAAGCTTTACAAAGATGAACACAAGATTTGTCGTTGGTTCCAAGTGGCCCTATGCCTCTTCTTTATCTCTCCTACTACTGTGCTATTAGATCTCCTCATTGTCGTGTTGTATGTCCTAGAGAGTCCCACGCACCGGCTGGGTGTACAGGGATGTGAAGCAGCCGGAGAGCGTCTCCGACCACATGTACAGGATGGCTTTGATGGCGATGACCATCACAGACCCCACAGTCGACAAGGAAAGGTGAGTAGATTAGCCCCTTTTCTCCTGAGATATGAATCACATAATGGTGTCAAGAGCAAAAGAAAGAACCTCTCTGATTTGAACTGACCCTCTTTCCTGTTTGCTCTAAGGTGCATGAAGCTCGCCCTGGTTCATGACATGGCAGAGTGCATTGTGGGAGATATTGCTCCCATGGATAATGTCAGCAAGGCAGAGAAGCACAGAAGAGAAAACGTAACAGCCTCTTCTCATGTTATTGATCCAGAATTACTGGAGCCTGTGGGGCTGTGGAGCTAATTTTTTAGTATCTTTTAGCCCTGCTCTGTCGCTTTCATCCATGCATCTTCTTCACATTAATAATCATAGTTCCTCGTGCCATCACAGGAAGCAATGAAACGTTTGACAGAATTGCTGCAAGAGGGTCTGAAAAGAGAGATTTATGGACTCTGGGAGGCAAGTGTGTTTTAACCAACCTCCATCTGCTTAGCTGCATTCTCTTTAAATGTCCCAATGCCCATGTACATGTGGTCTTACTCTTCTACTGTAATGCACCTGGGCCCCACAGGAGTACGAGACGCAGAGCAGCCCAGAAGCCAGGTTGGTCAAACAGTTTGACCTTGTGGAGATGATCCTCCAGGCTCACGAGTACGAAGAACTGGAGAAAACACCCGGAAGACTGCAGGAGTTCTTTGACTCGACAGAAGGTGCGCGTCTCCATCACTGCAGGCGTTATAAAAATAGTGACGTCACATGTGGGAGTGTCCACTCAGATGTGTGATGGATGGGTGGATGGACTGTACCACAAGTGGGATGGTCCACCTTACATCTGTTTGCACCGTCACACTTTTGAAAAGGCTTCTAATCAGTACAACCACTGGCGGTTAAATAGGGACCTGTTACACTTTCAGGCTCAGATATGCAGTGATATGGTAAAAGGGGGCATTTAGCAGACGCTTTTGTCCAAAGCCACTTACAATCAGTGCATTTGTGGGGTTCGACATGTGGACAGTTGGAGGAGGAGGGGGGGATCAAGGGGATCGAACCGCCAACCCTACAGTTAGTGGACGACCCGCTCTGTCCACCCACTGAGCTACTGCCGCCCCATATGGTCTGAAAGCACCTGTCCTCACATGCCGTCTTCCAATCGTCCCTTGTGCCGATGCTGTCAGGTCGTTTCCACCACCCCGATGTCGTCCAGCTGGTCGACTGTCTCAAGGAAGAGCGACGGGGTCACATGAGCAACGTTGCCGAGGCAACGCATTCTAGGACCTCGGAGGACCCCGCCGCGGGTCCTGCAGAAGGTTCCCGACCACAACCTCCCACACATACGTCCTGACTGTGAACATGGACCACAGGACCACTGGACACACTCCTCTGAGGTGGAGGAGCTCCGGACCTCCAGAGATGCAATCGAGGAGAACCTCAGGTTGTTTACATGGTTGAAGAAAAATGCAGCTGGTTGCCATGGTTGGCGCAAGTGTTATTATTTTTTTTCTCTCTTCATCCCGACCTCATGTTTAAACGGTTTGTGTTGGGACACACTGCGTGACGGTTCTCTCAGGGTCACATGTTGAACTTTACTAACGGGGGCTTTAGCCAGCCTGTGTTTTGCTCTATGGTCATATGATTCAAGGTCATGTGACTTCATGAAGAGGGGCTTCAGAATTCTATATGTAGTCTTGAATCCTAGATACTCTCTACATGTTGCACTGTGACATATAAACAGACATAGAAATATGACTTGGATGTTCATGTTACCTTTTAGAATATTTCAATTTCAATATTTCAGTATTTCAAAAACACGTTCTATAGTACAATCAATAATATTGGTATACAATAACATTCACAGGCTGATGATGCATACAAATAAAAAACGTTCCCTTTAGATATGTATGGTTTATTCATAAATGCAGTTTATTTAAAATATGCAATAGTTGAAATAATACAGAGTAACATAAAAAACTGGACACCGTAACGTTTCATGTATTTGGATATGCCAACATTGCAAGGTTTGGAACGCTTTGGTAAAGACTACTGGTTGTTGGTTATCTGTGCCCATTCAACATGAAGATGGATCAACCCACATCCCATCGCAAAATCCTCCTATGACTATAATTTCCAACATGGCAGCTTTTTAGAATGTTTCTCATCGACTAAGAAATCGACAAAAAGCATTGTCATTGGTTTAAATGAATACATTTTCAAACCTCAGTAAATTTGAAAATGCCAACTTGAATTTATCTGAAAAAAAAAGGAAAAACCAAAACATAGGTCACTAATTATCTTCCGGGTTCACGGTGTTCCTCAGACACTAGACAATGATCCAATATTTCTTTTAACCACCTTGTACACATCACGTTGCATAGTCTTCTTAAGATGGACTCTGAAGGGGTGTGGCTAAGGGATTGGCCAATGAGCATTGTTAGAAGAAATGACCAGCCCTACTCCACAGAGCATGACATGCAAGACTCGGTGTGTAAAAGTCGGGCATCAGGTTTCAGGCTGACAACAGTAGTGTGCAACGTGGTTGAATAGTTTTCAGTGTTTGAGTGATGCAGAGTTCTTACCCTGTGTGTGTGTGTGTGTGACCCATGTATGATTTAAGGTGTTAGTACTAGTAGTTATAATATTGGACGTGTTTAGGCCATATTTTCACCGTTTGACT
>JAOPUH010000090.1:3615616-3627334 GCA_027123175.1 Urophycis cirrata | reverse complement strand
TGTGTGTGGGCGCGTCCGCCGCCTGCTCCGCCTCCGCTTCCGGGTCCTGTGCTCCCGCCCCGGTTGTTTGGGGGTGGGGGGTGGGTGGGGGTGGGGGGGTGGGGGGGGGTCTTTTAACATTTAACTTGAGTGTTTGATTTTTTTATTTTTTTTTTGTGATTTTTTTCCCCACGTCAGTGACAGAACCGGATGGGTATAAAACAATTTGGTCGCTTTGCGAAAAAATGAGTTTGTTTTTAGTCGTCATCATGGGTCACATCATGGACATCATGGGCGATTTCTGACAGCTCGAGCCTGCGAACAGCTACGGGAGACAACTGTAAATTGCAATTTCACTCGCGCTAGACATAAACTATAAACCCACCTCCAAATGCCAGGGTTGAATGCATGTTCAGACAGCATGTTTAGTTTCAATCATTTTGCATTATACTGTACCATTTAGTACAATGAGGCACTTCAGCACACGTACATCGCTCAATAATAATGTATAGGCCTCGTTCAGATGGATGAGATGAAAGATACACTTTCTGAATGTTTTGTTTGTAGTTTTTACTGGTATATTTATGAACATTTTCTCATTTCTACTCGACTCTGGTCCTGTACCTCCTGCTGTGACACACACATCCCAATATCTGGGACATTTATATATTATATATTTTACTCATCCCATTTATTTTATTTTATTTTATTTGAATTATTTATTATTTATTTTTATTTTTTTTTGGTACCTTATTTCATCTATATTTTTTTGTATCGTATTTATATTTAATTGTACCCTGGCTGCTATGGCGACCCAATTTCCCTTGGGGGATTCATAAAGTTTGATCTCATCTCATCTCTCATCTCTCATCCCTCATCTCACCCCACTATCTGTGATGAGTTCACCCCCCGTCTCATCTTATCTGGCGGCTGTGCGGACAAAGGACTCACACGCGTGTCCCTCGGGCGCCGCTTCGCCCTCCTCCTCCACGAAGCAGTGGCACAGGTTGTGCTTGAGGAGCAGCAGGCTCCGCGAGTCACGCTCCTCCCTGTACTGCAGGTACTGACTGGTCAGGTCCCGCTGCAGGCGGTTCACCTGGGGGGGGGCGTATGGTATTTGCACAACCCGAGGAGGGAATGCGAGAATGACGATGGGGGGCGTGTCGCAAGCAGAGAGGATGGTGTACAGGGGGAATAAGAGGATGAACGGCGAAGCCTCGGGGGGGGGGGGGAATGAAAAAAGTCAAACGCGTCCGTACCACCACCTTCTGTCTCTCCTCTCTTTCCCTCGCGTCTCCCGCGTCCTTCAGGAGCCGCCGTTTCTCCTCTTCCAGGGCTCTCAGCTGGGCTCGCCCGTCGTCCCAGCGCGCCAGGAGCTTTCTGTCGCACTCCTCCGTCACCAGCCGCATCCGCGACCGCAGCGGCTTCAGTTCTTTGATCTGTTCTTGCAGATGCACTAATCAAGCAAACATAATAATAAACAACACAACGTTAAACAATAATTAGGCCCATTGCACTGGGTGGCTTAATGTGTGACCTCGCCAATTGTCTGGTGATAGACATTGTGATGACAATTCAAAGTGTAGCTTAGCACAACACCCACACATATCATTGAAGAGAATACATTCTGTGCTTGAGTTATTTTTCCCTGAGGGGATGCACAATGGTGTTATAATTATGTTATTGTTATGTTATACCATATAGTAAACCTAACGGAAAGGAGAAAGTAAACTGACCTAACGTGTTTTCATATTCTTTTTGGATGGCACCAAGCAGGGGTTGGTAGTTTCTGAACTCCTCAATGAAACGACTGAAGGCATTGCGATAGACCTGTATGCAAAGAAAAACTTAATCTGGAAGGTGGTATGGCATGCGGTTTGTGCGTGTGTGTGTATTAAAATTACAATCTATCAAATCTTAAGTTATGCAAGATATGCTGCAAGCTGACCTGTAGTTTGGTCTCCTGAGAGTGTGGCCCCTTTGTGTCAATGCTCTGTAGCTCTCTCTTCACATACCCCTCCAGCTGTTCAAGAAGCCTTGGCTTCCTCCCAGGGCCTGCGTAGAGGTAGAAACCTCCTTTGTCCAACAGCTGACAAGGAAAGTATTCATTAAATAATGGAGAAATAAATATTACTAAATAAAAAAAAAATAAAAAAAATAATTAAAAAAAATAAATAAATAAAAAATAAAATAAAATAAATAAATAAATCAATAAATAAATCAATAAATAATAAAATAATAAAATGTATATGTGTCTAAGTGACCTGATCTACCTTTCTGGGTGCCGTTGCATTGACAGCTGTGCCTTCTGCTTCTCCCTGCCTTTCAGAAATCTGTATGTCTGTGTGGTTCCGTGTGTCCAGCGACCTAAAAGTGGAAAGAAGAGGGATACAAGTTACTGACGCAACAGGCCAGCTCCCGTGCAGGCCGTGTGTGGGGGCCAGGCTAACAGGCTAACAAGCGGCTATCGCTGTCAACTCCCTGCCAACTCCCTTCTTGCCTGGGCTTTTCGGAAGAAACCTGCGGGGTCTGTGTTCCTTCGCGGCGCTCCATCACGGACGCTCCTGAACTCTGAACTCTCTGTTGTTTTGGTGTGTTAACTAATACGTGTATGTGTTCCGGCTGTAGTCACGTTTTAGTGTGGTCGTACGGTTTCCATAGTAACCAGAAAGGGTTAGCGCACAGAGCAGAGAGATGGCACAGAGCTGCCAAGCGTCACGCAACTTGACCCATAATTTCTCACACACCACGCCACACATGAAATGTCTCACGCTTATATTTCTCCCATTCAATAAACACATCATATCACATAACATAAGACAATATTATAGACTAGATGGTCACTGCCCTGTTTCAATGTCAAATGATTTGTCTATTAATACGTCGTCTCTCTCATTATCTCAGCTGTACAGGCGTTTTCATGTGGTGCTGCCCAGGTGCTGCCCTGCAAGCTACGGTGGCCGACAAGGGCCAAACCCACTGCAACGGCCTAATGCGTCTCAGTTTGTGACGTTTTTCTTTTTGTACCTCGTTTAGACTTGTGTTTTAGTTTGTTCATTTGAATCGTTTCTGTACTTGAAGCTGTTTTCCTTAACTGAGACGCATTAGGCCGTTGCAGTGCGTTTGGCCCTTGTCGGCCACCGTAGTACGCATGTAACGGTAACTGTACTGAAACTGAAAATAGTCACACAATGTTTAGCCTAGTGTGAAAGTGAGGCGTTCTGTGGGGGGAAATTAAATAACACTCGTGTGTTATATTAAAAGCGCAATTTTACTTCCGCTTTGAGCAATGACATCAGCTGAGGGGAAAACCCCTGATGTTAGTTGTGTGCGCGCGTGCGAAGTAATTTTTTACTCGCGATTTGAATCGTGATATTTTGTCCGTCCTTCCACGCCAATAATATCAGACTCTTCTATGTCAGACTCTATTTCAGCCTACCGAATTGTATCGTACAGAAGTTAAAATGGCTGTGTTTTACCTTCTGGCATACTGGGCCTGTTGTGCGTTTTTGTATGTTTTCCTTCTGATCGCGGTCTTGTTCGTTGGTTATTGTTTATATATTAAACACATTCACATGAAATACGATCATATTCCTGGACCACCGAGAGACGGGTAAGAACGCTCCAATTACTTTCTTGCTTAGCCGTTCGGTGCAGAATTATTAACCAGATACTTGATCATTGCAGCTTTTTCTTTGGGCATTTGAAAACAATGTTAGAGGAAACACGAAGTGAAAGAAACATCCACGATAAGTTTCTACAGTGGTAAGTAGGCCGCCGTTGTGACCGACGATGGCGCAGACAGGGGGCGAGCTCAACGGTAAATACGGTAAACCATTCCTCTCTTAAACATGCCTTTAGGATGTCTATTTTTTATATTCACAGGGCTGAAACGTATGGGCCAGTTTATAGGATAAATACTCTTCACACCGTTATTATACATGTGACCTGTCCAGAGGCTACTAAGGTAAAAGATCAAGTTATCTAAATGCTTATCCATATCCATAAGCCCATCAAGGAGGGCTTGATCGAGGAGGAATTGCTCAAAATATTGTTGTTCATTATTTTATAATTGTATCTACTGGTGATTGCAGGATATCTTAATGTCCTCTAAGTACCCAAAAGATAGACATGTATACAACCGACTGTCTGGACTTTTTGGAACTAGGTAATCTCATTGTTTATTGGTTATGCAAACATGCCATCAAATATAAACACCAATGTATGCAGTAATGTAATGTCACGTTTGTTGAAAGGAAATCCTGAAAATAAAATATTGACGATTATAATTAAGTGTTGGTGTATGTAAGATGTAAGATGTCAATCAGGAAGTGGTGAGGAACAACAATGCCGTCTCTTGCACAAGATTCTCACTATTACCTCCTCCTCACTATTTTTCCCTGCCTACAATATAGGTTTCTTGGCAAAGGCTTGGTTACCGTAACAGACCACGAGCAGTGGTACAAACAACGACGGATTATGGACCCTGCCTTCAGCAGTATGTAAGTGGACGCCCGCATGAGGTGACCAGAGTCCTGACATGAAAAACTGTGACGTTCGCAATTTGGCAGTCCATATATCAACAGTATCTGTTGCTGAAAAAAAAAGACAGCCTACTGTTTGTAGTTCATGATCAGTCATGACTGCTATTGGTAATAAATAAATAAAAAATTGACATTATCCCATAAAGGTGTCAAGTTAAACTTTGGACTTTGCGACGTGCAACCCGCATACTGGTTGCATCACAGCCTATTGATTAGATACAAGACATATTACCAAATGTATATATTTATGAGCAAGCTAGATGACCTTTGACATTTCAATATCTATTCATATATTGTTTTTAAATCCTACTTCAAAAAAAAAAATGGGGGACATATCCGGGGCAAGATGCCACTGGGGACGAGCCCCCATGCACTATTTTCTGCGCTGAAACACCAAGCAAGACGTCTCGTGTCGCCTCCAGGTACCTCAGGGGCCTGACGGGAACCTTCAACGAGAGGGCCGAGATCCTCATGACTGAACTCGCCGGGCTGGCAGACGGCAAAGAAGAGGCAAAGATGCTCCAGTTAGTGAACCGCGTGACCTTAGACATCATCGCCAAGGTACTACGACTCATCAGTGTCAGTAAATGAACGTAAATGAGAGGTTTGTCAAAGGGTTGACAGGTAACTTTATTGTCCTTCCTCCTTCCTTCCTCTCCTGCCTGATCACCCAACCTGCTCACAGAACCCATAAGAAAATTATTTTCCTTCAAAAGGCTATAAAATGTCTAAACATTCCTTTGATGTTTAATTGCTAATATACAGGTGGCCTTTGGAGTGGACTTGGACCTTTTCAACAACAAAGACTCGCCTTTCCCGAAAGCCATAGGACTGTGTCTGAGAGGCATGGTCCCTCATGTCCGAGACATACTTTTTCAGGTACATTATACACTTACATTGCTTGTATGAGCAACAGATCATTGAAATATGTTATCAAGGAATAGCTACAGGAGTTAGGTATCTTGCCAAAGGGGGCCCTGCTGCAGCTGAGCTGCAGACACTGGATGAACTGAGACACTTGTGGATGCAAGTTGAACAACACCACGTCCCCCTTGCTTACATGATTGAAATGTGAACATCCAACTCTTCCAGCTGTACCCAGAGAACCAACCGTTCATCAATGAGGTGAAGGAAGCGTGCCAGCTGCTGCGGACCACAGGAGAAGCCTGGATCTCCAACAGAAAAACCGCCATGCAAAATGGCGAAAATGTACCCAAAGACATCCTCACTCAGATCATCAAATCAGCGGGAAAAGGTTGGGACACAAATATGATGATAACATTCTGTTCATGCACAGCAGTGCCTTGCTGCTTAAATGAATTGGGTACCAGAGAGGAAGAGACAGAGGGAGGTGAATACAGGAGGTGGGGTACTGTCCTCTGATTGGTCAGCCTGGTGGTTAGCATCCTCAGTCACTTACGTGGTGACGCGACGAGTACAGAACCCAATTCACTGTAGAGTGAGAAAGTAAATAATGTTTTGCACAGATTTGGGTAGCCTTGAAGTCGGTCAGTCCAAATACCTTTTTAAAGTGAACACACAAAGGTCCTTTAAAGTACAGCTTTCTGAATCATTTGATAGACGGACAGAAGAATAGATATATATTTTTTTTTATTGTAGAAGCGGAGATGACTCAAGAAGATGAGGATATCATGTTGGACAACTTTGTGACATTCTTCATCGCGGGTGAGCCTCACTATAAATTCGCCTTCTCTGGTGTGTAGACGTACTGAAGAGTGCCACTGTATGAAAGCTCTTGTATCTCGAACACGTTCTCGCTGAACTGCTACTCCTCATTTAAAGCATTGATTGCATTGAGACGTCACCGCTTTCAGGACAGGAAACGACAGCCAATCAGCTGGCATTCTGCATCATGGAGCTGGCGAGGAACCCTGACGTCATGGAGAAGTAAGGGCCGACACGAGCAGCAATGAGAAGCAAACCGTTGTGTTTGATTCATTGACGTGGACCGTCCTGTAACCTCTTGTGTTCACCAGAGTGCAGAAAGAGGTGGACGCTGTCATCGGAATGAAACAGGAGATCAGCTACGATGATTTGGGAGAGCTGACCTACCTGTCACAGGTGACATGCCGTCATGATCAAGCTGAACGCCCAGACACCTTTCTTCAGCACACTCTAGTAGCCCACACAGCCTCAAATGTGTACATTAATAAAACAAAGCGAAATGAATTGTTCTGTACGTGACGAAGAGGAGTGTTCCTTTTCCAGGTGCTGAAGGAGACCCTGAGGTTGTACCCCAGCGCACCTGGAACCTCTCGTGACGTGTCCACTGACATGACCATCGGCGGTTACCACGTACCCGGAGGAACCATACAGATGGTTAGTAGCTCGCTTCATCCAGCTGTCTAGGTCAGGTCACACGTTGCATTGAAACTTAAGCAGCACAGCGGAAAGGTGAATTGGCCTTTGGATAAAAGTGTCACAGTGTTAATTGACTTGTGATACCGGTTGAACGTGTTCTTGTGTGTTTTACAGTTTGACACTTATGTTTGTGGGAGGATGGACAAATTCTTCAAGGACCCACTGAAGTTCGACCCGGACCGGTTTCATCCAGACGCGCCCAAGTAGGCAGCCTACATTAAGACGAGCCTACGTTTGTGGATGTTTGATGTTTGTGCCTGACATAGCGTCTATATGATTAACACACAAATATGTTTCTTTTCTCATATTTCCTAGGCAGTGAAATTATTGGTTGCCCCAATGATAGTAAAAATAAAATAGTAAACATGTGAAACTACTTTAGTAGATTAACCGTCTTTTTATTGTTTTAAACAATCTTGCAATGTGGTCAATCTTTCAACAGGAGCTGCTGCCTTTCCACAGTCACTTCAGTGGACAGTCTGTGAGCAGGACAGAGAGTGTTGTGTATTCACTGCAGGTGTTTTCCCCACAGGCCCTACTACTGCTACTACCCCTTTGCACTCGGACCACGCTCCTGTCTGGGACAGAGGTTTGCACAGGTGGGTGACCGACAGACCGAACACGACCAACTCCAGACAACACAGACTGATCCTGTGTACCGTGTGATTCCAGATGGAGGCCAAGGTGGTGATGGCCAAGCTGATTCAGAGGTTTGAGTTCAGCCTGGTACCAGGACAGTCCTTCGACATCCTGGACACCGGAACCCTGAGGCCCAAGGGCGGGGTCATTTGCAACGTTAAACACAGGAATGACAACATGTGAAACTTTTCACTGCAATGAAGTATAGTGTCTAGGGCAGTGGTTCTCAACTGGTGGGTCACAGACCAGTTTTTAATGGGTCGTGGACCTTTGTCTGGGAAAAAAAATGTGGGGAAAACATGGAGAAAAGAATCCTGTGCTTTTATTTTGAAGAGGATTTTTAATGCAGTGCTGTCTATTTTTTTATTGCCTGAATAAGTGACTGAATAGTTCAATAGTACAGTTGCTGAAGTGTTATGTTAAATACATTTGAAAAGTTGAACATTTTCCTTGATTTGGGTTGTGGCTTGTCATTAAGGGGTGATGGTGGTCCCGAAGCCAGACCAGTTGAGAACCAGTGGTCTAGGGTGTACGACTCTATAGCTGAAAAGGTGCTGGGTTTGATTGTAATCACTTTGGACAAACACTACTGCTAAATATGAAAAATAAGTAATCTCTGACAACCTTATTAACCGACCAGCTTGATTGTACTAACATAATCAGTGTCCTTAAAATATAAACAAAAATACATTAAAAAAACAATTCTCAAAAAAATGTGCAATCCTAATTAGGGTGCATATTGTATTTGTAATGCTTTTGACAAAGATATGGCACATTTGTTCTCCTTTTAATAAAACAATATGTATGAGCAGAAAGAGGCATTCATGTCATTCATTACTTTTGATTGTCCAAGTGGGGGGCCAAGGTCTGGTCTCTGTGGTCCAAAACCTGATTTCACAGTGCGCCACAGCCAGAAAAATAGGAGCATGTGCCAGATCATGTTGAAGGGCAAATATTTGTGGTTGTGGTTTCTCTGTGACTGACTAGAACTGATCTTCACAAAATAGTCTTCTTAACAAAACATACTATCAAGGGTTCAAATGTGTATGTATTAGTATAAGTATGGCATTTTTATGCTAAATATTTCATTTGCCAAATCCCTAAACGATCTCCTTAAAGTCACAATGTTGTGGTAAGGGCACAGTGATACAACGTACAACTGAAAAGCTGCAATAACAATAGTCTAATTCAGTTTAAACCAAGGAGCAACATTGTAATTTCAAGTACCGTATTGTCACCACGTGGGGGCGCTGTGGCGCTGTGAAGAAATGTCAACGGCACCTGCTATGCTTTTTACTCGCGTTGCAACAGTCTATGGTTGCAACCCGTTTAGGTTATTAAATAGCCTACTTAGTTTGAAATCCAAATGAAACATTACCTGACACAGATTATAGCCTACAAATATGTATGCTGTGAGGTATGTAGTGAAGTATAGGAAAATAATAGCCTAGTGGAAGTAGCTATAAAAAATGTGCAACAATTTCTAACACTTGTGGATGAAGCATTAGATATGCAGTATACAGTAGCCTCTACCTATCTCTCTATCTAAAACAGTAAACCAGTAAGATATGTAAAATATGTAGTATTTTGTTTAATTACATTGCATTAAGCAGGCCTATTGATTGCGTCGTCTTACTGATTAAACGAGCCTTATTATTATCGTCATTATTATGGCTGTTTGTCTGTTTTAGTGTCCTATCGTTGCGCTTCAGCAGGCCTTCTGATTGGTACCGATCACAAGGGTAGGCCTACGTCCTACTCTTAACTATCGACGTCTCCTTTTGATTGGTCCTCCCGGCCGACATCCCGGCTCCCTCGCACTAGTCCTGAGTAGAGCGCTACTTATGACAAGCCGCGGTTGGAGCACCTCTCATTGGCCACACAACCACCTCAACCAACACCTCCTCTCCTACTCCTCCTCCACCACCACCACCACCACCACCTCCACCACCACAGCGATCTCTCGGACGACGTTCACGTACGTAGATCGACGTAGATCGTAAACACGTCCCGTGCTCCGCCAATAGCCGTCGCCCCCTTCGAAAGTGTTTGGTTTGAGATTTTTTTTTCCGGAGGATCCTTGAGTCGTGCGTTTTTCTCTCCCCAAGCTGAGCGGGTTTTTTTTTTACTCCACACTTTGATGGATGGAGAAATGCTCCGCGAACGCAACGCGCAGAAAGGGAAATATGCAGTTGACAGAAACCCGGCGAGGGGGACCCTGACCTGATTGGGAAGCGTTGCTTTTTTTTTTTTTTTTTTACTTTCGTGCATCAAGTATTTTTGTTGTTTCTCTGTAATATTTGTGTCGTCACAGACTCTTTGAGTGCATTGCCCTTGTTTGTCGGCTGGTATTTATATTTCCATGTTGGGCTTATTAAAACGCAGCCAGTGTCAACTCCACAACTTGCTTTAGTCGCGTCTTGCTCGTTGTGGACGCTCACTCACCCCCTTTTTTTGTTGTTGAACGAACTGAAAAGCAGTTTGACCGTTTGAGAATCATGGCCAAAAAGTCATTCGAGGGACACAGGGACGACCTGCTGAGCAATCTGACAGACGAGGAGCTCCTGCGGTGCAGCAAGGAAGATCTACTGCGGAGATTGCGCCGGGTGGACGGCGAGAAGATGAACTTGATGATCGAGCACGGAAACTTGATGAAGGACATCAACAGGCGTCTCCAGGTGCACCTGCACGAGATCCGGAGCCTAAAGGAGATCAATCAAAAACTCCAGGACGACAATCACGAGTTGCGGGAGCTCTGCTGCTTCCTGGACGACGACCGACAGAAGGGCAAGAAGCTGTCCCGCGAGTGGCAGCGGTTCGGCCGCTACACGGCCACCGCCATGTGGAAGGAGGTGGGCACCTACATGATGAAGCTGAAGGAGCTGGAGGTCAACCAGGACAGCGTGACGCGGGAGAACGGCGAGCTGAAGGAGATCATCCTCATGCTGGACGAGGAGCGCAACGGAGCCGGGTCACGCAGCTCCATAGACAGTCAGTCCAGTTTGACCAACCTCAACGGGGGCACCGGCACCGTGCGGGACGTGGGGGACGGGAGCAGCACGTCCAGTAGCACCGGTAGCGCCGGCAGCCCCGACCACCACCAGCACCACCAGCACCACCACCACACCGACAACAACCACAACCACAGCGACACACACAAGCCCGGCCCCGAGGGCACTAAAGCAGGCCACAATATGAGGAGGTCCATGGATGACTTGTCCGCCGCTAACCATCACAGGAGCATCCCCAATGGTCTCAACGGTTAGTCCAAAAACACGCACCACACCGCACCTACACGGCAGGCGTTTCGCGTTGACCCCGTGGATCTCCAAAGCGTCCCACCCTGGAAGGATATTTTCAGCCTTAGTGGCACAAGACGGCCGGTGCAAAGTTGTCGATTCACAATCGGAATTCACCTAGTCGGCCGTCCAAACGTTTTGTTTTGCAAAAGTGCACGTTACATGTCACCAACACGCCGTTAAAGATTCTTGAACCATTGTTGCCTTGTGTGTTTTTGATGTCACTGAGAAGCCCACACCAAGTCGTAGACATTGATGTGTTTATAAAGGTAACGCATCGCATTATTTTTTTTTATACACCATTTGTTGCTGAATATATCTGATTATTGATGATGCCCAGGCTCATCCAAGTGGCCTGCTGTGTTGTGGTTCTCCTCGTGCACGCTTATGATAACATATGCTGTTTTAAAAAAAGAAGAAAAAAAAATATGGCCAAGGATTAATGTGCTGCTTTATCCCCCCCTGCGGTCTTAATTGGCTAAGGCACACACGCACAGAGCCCTGAGTGGCCTGTTCAGGCCCACTACATTGCGTCGGTGGAATCTGCCCTTTTTCAGGTCACTGCTCTCATGGTCTTCAAGAAGGGAGGGGCACGGTTGGCTGTGGACAGGGGTGGGGGGGGGGCTTATCTTAATTGCTTTTTCAAAGGGGCTCAGGCAAATTGATTTTTTTTTTTTTTTTTGAACCGCTGACTGATTATCGCCGTTGTGTTTGGCCGCAGCGGCGACGCTCAGGCCCGCTTAGTTTACAAACGCTAAATACTCTGGGAGCAGCGCGGGGGGGGGGGGGGGTTGGAGACCATAACGGAACACGGGCCGGCTACAGTAAGCCCCGCGTTTGGCGTGGGACCCGCGGCCGGGGGGGGGGGGGGGGGG
>JAOPUH010000090.1:3296419-3312280 GCA_027123175.1 Urophycis cirrata | reverse complement strand
TGTGTGTGTGTGTGTGTGTGTGTGTGTGTGTGTGTGTGTGTGTGTGTGTATACATATATATATATATATATATATATATATATATATACATACTGTATATATATAAAAAACACTATGGTGGCGCTCACTCTTGCTGGTGCGTAGGAGGTTCTGCCTGCCGGCCCCCAGGAGGCTGTGGAGTCCGGGCACACTGGCAGGCACCTCTCCCTCCAGCAGGGGACACACCCTGGAGCACACCTGGAGCAGGTGGTCCGGGCCCACATGTCTGTGTATCTTCAACTGTGCGCACACACACACACAGACAGAGACACACACACACACACAGCTGTAACACTCCAGCAGACCCTGCGTGTGGACTGGGGATGACGTGGTGCGTGTGCCCTTGAACACCGCCGCTCCATCCCTCGCCTGCTCCGAGGATGCAGCGCAAGGGGGCGGGACCGTGGTCCCCCCCCCATTAAAAGGTATTGATTCCACAACGTGCACGGTGGGGTCTGCGCAGCGCCGACGTCGAAAAACGTCGAAATGACGCCATTTTAAAAAAAATATGTCCATAGAATGCTGCATAATCACTTCCTTTTAGGAGAAACGGTGTAAAATGCATACAAGTGAAGTGGTTGCCATGACGGCCTACTTCGTTTATGGGTTTGCAGTTTTTATAGCCAATATGTTGCAAGGGAATGAACCCGTCAAGCTTGAATCCAATTATAATTATTGTTTAAATGGAGCATGTATACCTCCTGATAATACAGCAACATCTTAACTTGTTAGTGGGAACCACCAACACTGCTGCACTTCAGTTAATATATGCATTAGCGGTATGTTATTAGGGAATCATAACATTTCCATCTCCCATGTTAATTTCCCCCATCCCAGTGCTCCCTTTAAAAATGAAGAGATAGCGATTTTAGGGCAGACGCTTTGAATCATGCACAGCAAATGGGCATCATCGTAGGGGTACATTATAGTCTATAATCAAATCATTTACATGTCATTGTATATGCTTGTATGCTTGTGTGATTCTATTTTAGAAAAAAAAAAAACAGATGCACAAGTGCCTGAAAGATAGAGATAACGACAGCACCAAACAACGCACGATTGCAACACTAGGAATGTCCACATATCAAAATCCTTGGACTCCAACCCAAATAAAACACAGATGTTTTACAAAAAGTAATTTTTGTAAAAAAATAAAAAAATAAAATCCTTTCTATTCTCTCATTTGCCACATGGGTCCTGAACTGCTCAGTATCCCCCCACCCCCTACCTCCTCATTTGCAAAATTAAAATCGACACACCTTACAAATCCCCACAGCTACATACACAACACATACTCCACACGCACAATTAGTGACCCCATAATTGCCTCGTGGCTCGCCTCGCCGAGAAACGTGGGCAGTTTTGTTTTTTTTGTTTTTTTGTGTCACAGCCACGCTTGCAGTGAGCGGACGCGCACGGCTCTGAAAAACGCACACGCCCACTTGCTCAGGCGCACGAGGCTCCAGCAGTCCGAGAAAACATGCACCAAGAAAATGTGTAAGCGACTAAAAAGCATCAACATCATCGCTGAAACGTTGCACACTCCCTCGACACCGACACGCTGCCTGCAACTCCCCGCACCTCCTTCTCCCTCCTATCATCGATTTTATTTCTATTTTATTTCGCTATGTTGTCCCCGTGCATTGTTCATACAAATGATACCAACACAATAACGACCTAATAAGGAATAACTAAGTAATTGAATGTCATGCCATTAACGTAAATAGATGTGGTTGTGTGTGTCGGCTACCTAATTAACGTTTCCATTTGGAAATGCATCCATCATTAAACCATTAAAATTACCCGGAACAGCGTCAATGTTGGTCATATTGTCCAGTATAAATGTTTTGCTCGAAAAAGAATGCAGCGAATACTAAAATACGCTGACTTCCCTAAATATATCAGATCAAAAATACATAACGTCTAATTAATTAATATTAATTATTATAATAATCCAATATCGTTAAACGTGTTAATTGCGATATCTATTTTACGTCGGTGTTATTACACCGTCCGTTGCCCTACCAAATATATATCGTCTCTCCTTCATCTATCATGATTCCACCCAACGCTGACAAATGCCACAACACTACGCCGTCAAGCGCCTCTGAGCACAAACTCCTTTTGTCTCATAATTAAGATCACGTCGCATTTTAATAGACAAGCTACCAGGATATTATCCACAACAGACAGCGGGCACGGCCGCGTCATCACAAGCTCGGCTTTGGGGGGAGGAGGACGGGGGGCGGAGAGTGGAGGGAGAGAGAGAGGGAGGGGGGGGGAGCCAAGCAGGAAGATAAAAACACACACACACACACACACACAGCCAGACATTTATCATTTTTATCCTATAGATTTACATCCCAACATCACTCAACACTTCGTGTTAGAGCGAGATCAGGGATCTATGTGTGGGGAGATCACAGGAGGACCCGAAAAAATACGAATTTTTTTCATTAAATAGGGCATAGGTCACTATAATTTCATTAAATCGCAAATATAAAAACTTTTACAAACACTAGAAAACACCATGCACACTAGTCGAGCCGATTAGCATTAAAATACAAATTCAACCAAACAACAATTAATTCCTTACACGCCGCCATGCGAAAAGCGATCCTCGGCCGAGCACTATTTGCTGATGGGACAATTATCGCGCAAATTAATAAAATAAGTACCAGCTATAAGTTCCATATTACCTCGCATGTCCACATAAAGCGATTTCACTTCTCTTGCCGTAACGCGCACACACACACACACACTCAACCTGCCCTCCATTCAGCACAAGCTACACCAGCCCACAACCGCCACCCGAAATCAACGTGCATCTCCTGCACAGTCCTTTTTATTGATGTGCCGTTTAAAAAACCACACGAAAACTAGTGTTTAAATTCCACCCTCTCCGTGTGTTTTCCACCCTCATTCACACATTTACAGCTATTTGCAGGACAAGAGCGCCTCCATCTCCCTTACAAGCTGTGGCGCATGGAGTCCCTCCTCCGGATCGCGGCGCTCCTACACCACAACACTCATGACGTACCAACATTTCACACACATTTCTCAACAACTATTAAACTCTTTTTGGGACCACGCAGGTCCCCCCAAACTCGCAGGGAACGGGGGGGGTACACGAGAGTCAGGGCGCCGTGTCGACGGTGGTCGATGGCAGCGATCGGCGCCCAGCTCGCCCACCGCCACAAAGTGCTTTTGAGTTTGTTTCACCTGATTTAAAAATTGCGGGAAATTCAATTTTTATTTTGCTCTCTACAAACTTTTCCCCTCATGTTATAGTGCTCGCCTTACCAAATTTTCGTAGGTCCCAGGGTGTTCCTGCCCCGTCCAGTCCAGCCTTTTGGGAAGCAGCTGGGATGGGGAAAAATAATGACGAGCATGTTGTTCGCTTCATAAATGTGTCAAGTAGTGTTTTAAAACGTTAAATGGCACATCTGAGTCAAATCACGTCAGAAAGTACAGTGCAGAGGACGCATCTCTCTCGTAGTGCTGACTGCTTACCTCCCTCTCCTCCACCTCCCTTATCAGGGTCTGAAAAAAGGGAAATAATACGAAATCATGTGTCCAGGCATTTTGGGATATGTTATAAATTATACTAAAACACAAAAACACTAACCTCGGCGGCGTTTTGACACGGTCCGGCTTCTAGAAATCGGGCTATTAGGAAGTACAGTTCTGGTTTTGGGGGGGAGAGGACAAGAAGCTGCGTTAGAGGAGGACACCGAAGATATGAGGGGGGATATTAAACCATCCCGATGGCACGTTTCACGCTCTCCCTACTCACCAGAAGTCAACTGCGCGATGTATTTACTATCTGAAGCCATTTTGTTGTTTCGGGGAGCCTGGGCAGAGCAGCGCCAGCCACTGTAGTGGGTCTAGGTGGCTGCCCTGTAGCTGTCACTGTTTATCCACCAGGAAGAGGCTTCCTCCATTCAGCTCCGCGCACGGCCGACGCGCACAAGCAGTTCCGGCTACGCGTGTATCCTTCCGCCCGCATGACAAATAGTCCGGATTCTACGGCACCACCGAAACACAATGTTACTCATCCGTACGGGAGGAATCGTCGTGCTACGGGAGAACGTTGTCTTTTGTGTGGGGGTAAATTGTTGACACGCTCAACCCGCTGTCACGCAATGGTGTTTTTTTCTGTTTTACCCCCCCACTCCCATCCCCCCCTCTCAACGAAACGGCGCAAGCCGTCTGCGCAGGAATACGGAGTGGTGTGTTTTACGCGCACACACACACACACATTACAAGAGGGGAGTTAGAAATGGCAACCTTCAAGGGTAGAGAAAATGTGGCATTTTTCTTGATTGTAGCGAAGTGGCCATTGGTACCGATAACTATTGTTTACTTTAAATTGGCTCTGTGTGATATACAATTAGTTACGGGTACAATCGGGCACATTTCGATGTGTATTTTTTTTTACATTGGATGTAACATATCGGAACGTGGCTGCTGTGCTTTAGAAGCATTGCAAGTAAAGCGTCTGATCCCAAATCCTGTAATCGTGCATGCGTTTCTTTATTTCGTGTTCCTCGATTGTTATTCTGTCGTCGGCATGTAACAAGATGTCCAACACACACCACCCACTCGTTTGGTGGGTCGTCCATTTCTCCTCCAAATACTGCCGAGCAGTAAAATGGGGGAAGGGTTGCAGAAGGGGGGGAATGCAGTTTAATGAATAAAAACCTCGTGAGTTGCAGGGATTCAGATTGAGTGATTTTGAGACATCATCAAGATTATTCTTCGGTGACCCACTTGAAAAGCGTAGGAAATAAATACGGTCTCAATTATATTCATGCGATCAGAATGCATGCATTCCTGATGTAAAGGATTCAAACATAATTCAGATGGATTCCCTGTTTGTTCACGTGTTATCTTAAAATGTCTTAACATGTTTAAATTCCAAATCTTGTTTAGTCTCTGCCTTCGCCCTTTTCAACAGCTTGATTCGTAACAAAAACGATAGAAGCAATTGTAATTATCTCTCCTCATTATCTGCAAACTGTGAGGGCCTACTTCATTTGCAAACTAACTGTTTTGTTGAAGGAACCTTTGAGATATTATTTAAGGTAGATTGTGCCTGGCTTAGAATTAAGCAGGGGTTTTTTTACACAAAGGCAGACACAAACTGACTGAAAGTTCCAGGGCCCGGGCTGCACCAAATCTTTTGGGTGCAGTTACAATTGTGGTTACAGATGTATACATCTAAATAAAAATACATTAAGTATTTAGGTCACGGTTTAAGCCTACCCACCACCAAAGTCACCTCTCCCAGACAGTATCATAAACCAAGACAGTCTCTGACCCTTAAACTGAAGTCATAACAAAACAAATGGCCGTATGTGTGTCCACGTCTGTGTGTGTGAACATAAAAATCCCAATATGTTAATAATTATATGATATTTCCATGTACTGGGGTTTTTTGTCTTTGTGTATGAACAAAGGCAGTCACATAGCAGTCTTTAGTCTGTTTTTGATTATCCTTAATGTGAATTTGGGATTATTTGTGGAGTTGACCAGTGCATAACATAGGGTGCACGCAATGGGCCAACACTGAGCAGTAGATACAATCTGGAAGCTATTCACACTGTAAGTGGGCATTGATACATTCATACAACCCCATTCATACAAGTATTGTCTTCCTTTGACCCTCCCTGCAGTCGGCCTCTTCATCAGTTTAACTTGAGATGTAGGTCAAACCAGGTGCAGTCAGACCTGCTATTCAAAATATTGTCTTGGCTTTTGTGTTCATGAAAGACTATCTTTGATGATTATTCAAAATATCGACAACAGAACATTTTTACAGACTGAGTGTCTGACATGATTGGACAGATCTGTATTTACATATATAGGTCAATAGGCCAACTATCAAGGTGGATCCTAGTGCTGGATAGTTTGATATCCTGGTAATCCTTATATATTATGTATTGTCTTTGAAAAATACATTCAATTCACAGGGAGACTTGCAACACGAGTTTGAATGATTACATTTGTAATCAATTGTTCAAATGGCTATACTGATAGAAATACATTTCTATCCATTTATACCTGTATAGTAAATGTCGACGCAAGCAGATCAGATACATTTGAATGCATTGGTGGAATACCATGGCCACCACGCTGAATGAATATACAAACAGACTTATGTTTACACCATCAGCATCCCAACACCCTAACCCTAACTCAACTGTTGCCACTCTGTTGCTGGCTTGCTTTACCACAAGGAGGCAACCTTGTCTCTGACACTGAGCTACAACCCCCAACACAGGCCCTAAAGGTGAAAGGTGAAACGGCCAGCCAGAGGGAGATAGTGTAATAGACACCAGTAGATCACAGGTCTTCCTGTCAGCCTAATTTCAATATAAACCCCAGGAGGACCCTGTTGTTGTGAGTGTAAGACATTGGTCGAGTGCTTGACGTAAGAAAGGAGCTGCATCACTAAACCTTTATAAAGGAATTGTTTTAAACTTTAGCAACATAGCGCAATGTATGCATAGGCCATACGCGGCTTTGTAGCACAGGCTAATTGTGAGGTGTGGGTAGTATGAGTAGCTCATGGCTATTTGGCAACCTTAATGTAGTTACACCTTATGGGCTTCTCCATGGGCCCTAAGACTAATGAAGCCTGGACCAGACTCCCTGCCGATGGCCAGGCGGAAACAACATTATTGACTACAGAGATTTAAAAATAGCCTCTTCTGCGGTCGTGTGAGAACAAATGCTGTGTAATGTTTAATTATAGGACTATTGGTAAAAATAGAATTTGTATGCGAAGACTACTTTTTATGTGTCTTTGACTAACAATGGTTATATGGTTATATGGCCTTATTAGAATCTCCATTCTAGTCTACTAATTGTATACAAGCATGAAGAAAGTTGTTCAGTAATATCTGACTCGGGCATTGTGGCCAAATAGCACAAAAAGTCTAGTTTGTCTTTTATTTCTGCTGCAAAATTGTATTTTTCCATTTCATTGTTGTATCTCAGGTTTTTATGCTATTGACAATGTTGTTATTGTAAAATGTTGTTTTACTTTTTTTTTTTCTTGTGCTTTCTTATGCTTTTACCGATGTGTAATTGGCCGCAGCATACATTTACATACTTTGGTTATAATTATGGATATTAACATAAAATTCACTGAATACATTCAAATTCACTCAGTGTTATTATTTTTCAGTAGTGACAAATAATTAAAAGCGCAAACACATGAACATGTGTTTCCACTGAATCTTTTAACCATTCTTCCACAACATTGGATGCCATGAAAGGTGTCATGTACCCAATGCTTTTACAAATCCGTCATGTTAATCAATGTGTAATATCAATTGACTGGTACTCCCCTAACACCTCAAAATGTCCTAAAAAATGAATTGCACCTCTCTCATTGGCCCATGCATTTGAGTGACAGCGTAGGCCCGCCTAACTGTCAGTTGCTGACCTTTCATTTCCTGACACAGCAATTCTATTTAACACAGTAACTCGCCCCCACCGACCTCCACACACACACACACATAGAAAAAAGCGCATTGGCTTTGTGTGAGCATGAAAAGTCACTAAAACCACGAAAACTTTGAAATGAAACTCTAGCACCATGACGCATGCTGGCTGTTCAGACACTGTACTCACAGTAACACAAACCTGCCCCATGGCAACAAAATATCAATATAGCAATATTGATAGCAATATCAAATCATGATACTGTAAGTATCAACAGGTCAACCAGCCATTTTCTCATTGATTTAACCAAGTTTTAAAAACCATTTCATTCATCCACCAATAAATAAACATCCCCAAGCATAAACCATTCATAGCCATTCATGTCCATAGAACAATAAAAGCTCAACATTGACATCAACTTTATCTTTTATTTCAAAATATTTTTTTCAACAGGATGAAAACTTAAGAGACCATAAGGTCCAATGCCAAATCTGACTTCCAAAACAGAAGCACCACTCATTATTGCTTTATCACTCTTCTGTATGACAAATGGAATTTGAAAAAAAAATAAAATAAAATAAAGAAATGAGGAATCCACATAATCAGGACAGGAATCCACATGATCAAAATACTTGCCTAAAGAGCCTACATTATTACTATCGTAATTAGAATTACACTTGCAGTTTTTTTTTTCCAAAAGTTTCAAATGTTGTAGGTCAAAATGTGCATTTTCTAGTTTTGGTTAATCTAAAAACTGGCACTGTAACATAGCAATACATTTATCATGATAAAATGTGTTTGTTATTTTTTATGCCATTGTGAAACGTAATTTGAGTTACTTAAAAAAACAATATTATTTTAGAAGACATTAGTCTTGTTCAAATATCCCTTAAGGAAAATTCCTCTGGAAACCAGCAATAAACATATGTATAATTATTTAGATTATTTTTGTGTCTGGCCAATACAATTGCTGCAAAGAACATAAATAAGAGAGGTGTATCCCATAACAGGCCATTTTGTTTACCTCGCTAGCTAGCATAGCCAACAATGTCCATTGCCGTCTATAGAAAGATTGGGATGCCGGAGCGTGCATGGTTGTATAGCTCTCCGCTTGGTACAAAAGGAGAGACTTGTTTTATTCAGGGTAGGTAAACACCCAGAGGAATTTTCCTTCGGGAACACAAAAAGTCCCATGCAAGCGATTCAATCAAAAGACGGGATATCTGCCGCAGAGAAATTCCGGAAAAAGGGTGTCGCTTCGCAGTACTCTGAACCGGAGGAGGACTTCCTGTGCGGGGGGGGGGGAGGGGGCAAAGAAACGGAATCAAACCTGAACAGAGGAGTGTGTACCAGGTGTGGACAAGGAATGGGATTTGCTGGTTTTCCATTTTTTTTTATACTAAAACGAGTCTAGAAAAAAATCATCTTACAAAATCCTCGGTAAAAAAAAGAAGAAGAGATGTTTGCTGCCATCGAGTAAAAACCAGAGTGATCATCTGGGGAGGACAATCCCTCCCCTTCATCTACGCCTTCTCTTCAGTAACGCTCTCGACTTCTTCGGTTTCCTGGAACACAGAACACGAATTAGATCCCACGTGAGGATAATCTGCTGCGGGAACACAGCTAGTCAGCCCACTCTGGGTTCACATCTCACTCAGCCCTCGCCAAACCTGAAAAAACAACATTGAACAATTGTTGTTGGAACAGTTGATTTGAAGGATTAGTGCTCTATGTTTGTGCAAAGTAGTCCCCCGTACTGTCTTGGCGAGGGAATATCACATTTATATTTCGCAAGGTATAGGCCTACAACGGGACAGGTCTCCCGATTGAGAGACATAGTCTGGGAGGTGACAAGCGTCACCAGTCAAGTCTCTATCGCCCAAGGACCGAGGTTTCAATGCAGAAACTAGGTGGAAACAATTAAGAGAGTTAAAAGTAGCTTAGTAGTTGGTTCTTCCCCGCAAAACCAATCGCAAGTCTTTAGGGCGGCCCTTGCATGTGGTGACGTGCAGAAGTCGCAGTGTCCCTGTAAACACTGCGGTACCACCACGTCCGTCTTTGTCCGGGTCATTCATTTATTAAACAAAGTCGCTGGAGACGCTTGACTTCGCCAACGATGAAACCAAATCAAATAATCTAAGGCTGGCTCGGGACATCCATCCCTCCGCTACGCCTCCAGGTGGTGTCACCACAGGGGACGCTGGGTGGTGGAGCATCGTTTCGGGTATAAGGCGTCTTCTAAACGTCCTCCATGGCGAGGACTGCTCGCGGCCGTCCTCACCACCGCCCAGGCAACCGACTCGCAGTCAGAGATCCCCGGATGGTTCGGTTGGTGGGCGAGTTTGAGATCTCTGGACTGTGTGGTATCGCCGGACCGGGGGGGGGGGGAACGCTTCGAGCGCTTTTCTAGTGGCGTGTTGTGGCGTGGCGACGCGGATGTATAATTACCTCGAGGAACTGTTGCCGTGTTAATGCACCGTGAGCAACAGTCAACTACCTGCTTGGTACCTACCTGATTGGCCTCCTCTATGTGTCAACAACATTACACGGCAAATATACAACTCACTCCACGCACACTGTCATTTCGTTACAAGCAATTATCTCGTTGCGTTTGTCTCTGCGCAGTAACTCTCGCAAGCCTCGTGGCAACCAGCAGCCATGGATACACACAGCACAAACACTTTCTCAATTATTACTTGGTTACGGTCAGCAGCGGACCCTAATGAGTTAGTGTGGAAGCGCACACGGATTAAGTGGATTAACGCACACGCCGCGGCCATACCCTGGACTCTGACAGTCTCGTTCTGCCCCCTCACTGACATCAAGGAGGAAGCCCTGGTTCTGGTGAAAGACACACTGACACTGGGACGACACACATAGATCTGTGTGTGTGTGTGCATGTGTGTGTGTGTGCGTGTGCATGCGTGTGTGTGTGTGTGACGTGCACATGAACATGCATGGGTATTGGAAAAGATATGAGACAGAAAACAGGAAAGAGTGAGAGAGATCATTGAGTGGATGACAAGGGAAATTATAATTTGAATCTGAAAGCTGGAAAGAGGTTAACGAGAAACGAGGAGCAGTCCAGTACCGTTAGAGGTTTGCGACATACTGTATATATCAAAAAGTATATACACACACATTCCAAATAAATAAACAAAAAGCAGTTCCCCTCTCATCTCAGCATCCAGCTCTTACCTCATCCTTGGCCTGTCCGTTCTGGGAAACCCCAGCATCGCTTTTGCCCTTAGCAACGGCTTTCTTCGCCTTCACAACGGGTTTCTCCTCAACTTGCTTCTGTCCGGGATGAGATGGGATGGGAATATAGACAGGTAGAAACCAAAAAAGTCTGAGTCAAAACCTTTGACGGCAGATAGTAAAGCCGTCGCACCTTTCCAAATCAAATTCTGCTACAATTATGTCTGCTATATCTACATGTGGTTTGGAGTGTGTGTGTGTGCATGTACTGTATATCTGTGTTTCACACATGTCTATTCATCGATTCCTACATTGCATATTTATTTATTATATTGTCTATCTTATTTGTTGTAAAGTTGTATGTTTACTTTTAGTATTAGGAAATGTCTTGTCTTGTCTGTTGTGTCTGCACACTTTATCTGTTTCACTGTGGGAGAGTGAGAAACGCCCTCTCGATTCCTTGTCCTATGTCTTGACATGTGATGAAATTGACAAGCTACCTTGAACTTTGAGTTTATCTGGGTTACCTTGACGACGGCCTTCTCTGGCTTCTTGGGCTTCACATCAGGCTTGACTCCTCCTCCGGCAGGTTTCTGCAGGTGAAACATACCTGGTTACTGGCATGTTGGACACCCCATAGCCCTACCAGCCAATGCCAAGGTGAATATAGTTTGGTGTTTATTTTGCTTTTGTTATGATTTTGTTTGAACTTTATGTTTAAAATTTCAGTTGAATTTGTTGTAAAAGCGGCTTTGCTAGCTTAGTTTACTTTTGAAAATGCTTAGTTTCAGTTTTGTTAGTATGTGTTCGTTTTGCAATACGGGGTGTTTTTCAGGGGCGCGATTCAAAAAGGTCACAAAATGTATTCTGCAATACAAACTAAAAAAGAAAGACTTTTTCTCTTTTTATTTTGTAAACACACAAAATGTTTGTTAGTTATTTATATATATTTTTTTTTAAACCATTTTTTTTCCGAAACGTTTTTTCATGCCTAGTTTCGCTCGTTTCGTCAGTTAGCAATCGTCGGTTTGTTTCGTAAGCGATAATTACCTTTTACCGTAATCTGCTTGTGATACCTGTGAGCTATGTGTATGTAGCCCCCCTATATAATGGACTTGATTGGTCAGCAGAATCAATTACCAGATGTATTCCGCTGACCAAAGCGAAGGAAAAAACACTGTGACTTGTGTTTCCGAACAACGAGGACTGTTTATGGCACTAAAAATCCAATCTGCTGCCCCCGCTTCAAACAGAATGTACCTTGAAGCAGGTAGAGATGGTTTTTATACGCAATAAGAATATTATTATGCCAGCCTTATCATTTAAGGGAATCTGCTCTCATTATCTCTCAATAATGATTTAAAATACAGCTACTCAAAGAAAAGCTGTTCACCCCTTTGGCCTGAGGTCAACGCTCTGTAGCCAGGGACCATGGATCAATTATGTGATAATTCCTTTACTCTCTCTACCTGGTTAAGAGAGATTTCTGACAAAAAGGAATATAGCATTTACAATCTGTCTACTTGACTTAAAATTATTTCTTATTGACTGCATTTTATTGCATTTGTTATTTTCATATACGTGACCGCTATTGCTAGTTGTAACACTACTACTAGTATCACTACTTGCATTACTAGTTCTACCAACAGTAATACGACAATAATAGTTGGACCAAAAATGACTGAACTAACTTCTCACAGTATTCTTAAGACACGGATATACATAGAAACATTCTCCCAGCATGCACAGACAGTGATAAACAGATATAAAACCAAAAAAACTGATAAAACACACAAACAGATAAAAGACAAAAACAACGAAACAGACATACAAAATGTGAGATTACCCATGAGGCAGAGCGGCACAATAACTAATTAATAACGACTTACTGGTACGATCGATCACCCATCAACATAAGACAGCGATTCAAATACATATTGATTTGGTTAATCATGATAATGTCCATAACACTCATTCGTGTCTTCGTGTTCTGTTTCATATCCAAGCCAAAACATCGCACTGAAATGTATTAACGTCTTAAGATATATAGCTATAAATATATACAATTGTGAAGGGTGTTTGGTATGCAAGATAAGGGAATATACACATTAATTACTGTACAGCTCTGCTACACCCAACCCACACAAATATCAGGGACAGTCACAACATAGAAAAGACATGCATATGGCCCTCAGACACAGCCCTTTGGGGACGTTTTGAATCTGATCGACCCCATCCACAAAAGACTGTGTCCAATTGGTGTGACGTTGTCGCGAGAGGTACGCAGATGAGAGGAAAGAGAAAGAGAGAGAGAGAGAGGTGAAGACAGAGCGGGAGAATCCAACTTACCAGTCTTTCTGACCTTCTGGTGGGCTACCACAACAAGGGATGAGCAAGGCGGAGGGAGATAAAGGAGTGACAGGGAGAGAGAGAGAGAGAGAGAGAGACAGAGAGACAGGGAGAGAGATATCAGTTGTACCTTCAGGGTCCAGTGTGTTTGTGCTTCATACTTGGAGTTGGAGGGCCCTCCTCACTTAATTTGACATTGGGCCTATCAGTGTGTACACTTATTATCTCACACACACACACACACACACACACACACACATTGGAGACACGTCGTGTTTACACAAACACACTTTCTGCATACAAAACACATCAAAACACCCGGCACACAGAGCTCCACGCTGTGAACCACTTACCTCTTGCTTTGTGACTTTGGACTCCTTATCCTCAGCACCATCGGACTGAAGAAAACACAATAACATGTCATCACAGAAGCATATGAACAGGTGATGCTATGCAGATATACAAATAACCTGCTTGTACGGGACAGGGTTAAAGATGTTGCAAGAGGCCATAGTGTGTGTGTGTGTGTGTGTGTGTGTGTGTGTGTGTGTGTGTGTGTGGGTGTGTGTGGGTGGGAGGGTGTGTATACCTGTTATCTGACTAGTCACAATGAGTGTGATTAACTAATAGAGTGAATTCAGCCTTGGGCATTTGCAAATGTCAGCCAACAATTATTCGAATAATGAAACAATCTAATGTTTCTTTCTTTAATAAAAAAAACTACTAATATGAAGCTATGCATAAAATGTGGTATATTCATAGAGAGCATGTGTTTTTTTTATATATCCTATTGCAGTTGTACTACATTAATTACAACCCAAATTAAATATACATAAAAAAAATTGTTTGTGTTTGTGTGTATGCGCGCGTGCGTGCGTGCGTGTGTGTATCAGTCCCTCGGTATGTTATAAGCTCAAATCTTCTTGTAGCAAGCAGGTGATTAAGAGGACTTAATGGAAGCTCGGAGCCCAGCAGGATTGTCAACCCACGGAAAAAAAAAAAAAAAAAGTCCGTTTAGCCTGCAGGTTCTCCAGCGCATCATTTGCATGGCGACGACCTCCGCCCCAAATCCCACTCCTCCCCTCTCTGTCCTCAAATGCACGAATCTACGCACGACTGCAAACAATAGCAATTTCAGATGCTTAGAGAAGCCAGTCGTCGATACAGACACAAAGCACTACAGTACGGCGCGCAAAGGCTGTTTGGATAGCGCCGCTGTCCCCCTTTTCACAGCCACAATTGGCCATGATCCCTTCTTTCTTTGCATTTTTGGATATGGATTCGTTCCATCGGCTCCGTGTGTGGTGTGTGGTGTCTGTGTGTGTGTGTGGGGTTGCTGCCTACCATTTGTCATCATCACAGACTGAGAAGGAAAAAAGGTGGCGTTCGCGTTTTGGTGTTGGATTACACATTCTTGCCATGGGAACGTCTTAAGCGCTCTTCATTTGTCATAATCATGGGTTTCTACTGGTGCGCATTCACGAGCTGGTGTTATTCAGCGAGCGCTGGTCACATTTGTCAGTTCCCGTGCGCACGGTGGAGAGGGAAGGGGCCACCAAAAAAAACGACAACCAAATCGGCCATTGAAAAGTATACATTCATTTTTATAGTAGGCTACACATGTGGATCATAAGATATTTGAGGTGGTAAAAAAAAAATCCATGGTAAAGAATTTGTCACGGGCAAACGATCGCACCTGGCCATTTGTAAACGTCGATTTCGAAACTTTGGCATCACCTCACCTGCTCATCGTCGTCACAGTAATCGCGCACTGCTATTTTGTCAAATCCAGCGAATAAACTCCATTTAAACTGCCCTACCTGAGGGTTAACAGCGAAACGCTACTCACCTTTCTTTTGGGCATTTTGTTAACAGACAACGTTCCTCGCAGACGAATGAGAATGTAAAACCGGGGATCCAATGGCTCGGTTTGAACTACCTCGAAATAGAGGATCAATATCTAAGCACCTTCGATAATATGTAAATGATATGCACTCCCCAAAACTGTGTAACTCGCTGCGCTATAGGCTGGAATAGTCATAAGCGTACCCTGTAGCGACTTGTGATTGGTTCGTGCCCCCTACATGTAAATACAATCGTCGCGGTGATTGGTCGAGATTTTAGAGAGGGGTTCCATGGCGCCTCTGTGATTGGTTACGCGCTCTTTGTACCCAAATCTGAGCCCGAGGTCGAATGAGCGAAGGGATTCAACGGGCGTGCTGGATCTAGGTGATGTTGCATGTTGGACATGATCGAAGCGAAAGAATGCTCTTAAAACACAAAAGTGCTCGACAAACATTTAAATTTCTGTTGTGCAAATCACGGGTTTCACCGTCACGTTGTCATTTTTTAAATAGAGAGAGTCCGTGAAGGCTGAAATAGGTCACACATATGTTTCTCTATTCACAGTACATTTTAGATTCCACCAAGATCTAGACTACTTCACCATAGAATTGTGTGTTACATGCATGTTTGACATGCATCACAGTTTACCGTCTGCATGGAATCTGTAACGTTGCAAACCAATTGTTCTATAGAATCCATGTATTCCAACCGAATCAATGATAACACAATGATATTATATAGTCATGGGGCATGATAACTTGTCTTACTCTATTGTTATACAATGTCCAGGGTCTTGAGCAGGCCAACTTCGTTATGGTTTGTTGTGGGCTTGTGATGATCATTTCTTATCATATCTGATCATAATATATAGATAGATAGATAGATAGATAGATAGATAGATGGATGGATGGATGGATGGATGGATGGATGGATGGATGGATGGATAGATAGATAGATAGATAGATAGATAGATAG
>JAOPUH010000090.1:2698374-2710933 GCA_027123175.1 Urophycis cirrata | reverse complement strand
GGTTTTTCTTCATTCTGCACCGGCATTGGCTCCACCCCGCCATTCCCTTTTACCCCCCCCCCCCCCCACCCCCCTCTGCCCACCTCCTCTCTCTTTCATTCCTACTCATCCATCCACTCGTCGCCCCTCTCGTCGCCCCTCTCGTCTGCTCCTTTCATCCCGTGATGCCCTCTCTGGGCTCCGTTCCCTCCCCATCCGGTGGGCTCCTCTGGGGGGGGGGGTCTCCCCTTAACCTCCACACAGACCTCCAGCGGTACGAGAGCCCCCTTCACACGATGTCACTTGAACAACTCTCATCGCCCCTGGCATGCACATACACACACTCGGGCACGCACACACGCACACACACACACACACACACACACACACACAGGAGCACGGGGAAACGTTTCAGTAGTAGTCACTTACCCAAATGTCAAGAATAATTTGACTCATCAATTCATATGATATATCATAATTAATTAACTGCATGTGTAATTTATCTTAGAATTACCCATAAGTCGTGTTTTCGTCATCTGGGGATTTAACTTTTTATCGGGTTCAGCAAACAAAAATACAATCAGTCTCACAGTTTCCCGGCATTTTTTTTGTTGTTTTTTTTGTGCGCCTGGAATGGGGTCACCGAGGGGTGAGCCCGTTATCTGACGCACAAGGGTGTCTGTGCCCTCGCCGGAAAAATCCTCGGGACATTTTTTTTGTTGAATCAGCGTTGTGTGAATGGTGGCTTTTTTTTTTTCTTCTTCCTTTGTCCCTCACAAACACGTCGGCGTGGAGCCGGGGAAACGTCTGACACCGTTCGTCTGGGCTGCTTGTCTTTTAATTATCGCCCGCCCCAGGGAACCGGCCGAGTAGTTAAACAGAGAAATCAGCATTAAAGCAATTATTATTGGAAAGAAATGAATACAATCTCGTCATCTGTAATCATCGCAGGCATGCCTCAAGGTAAAGATGAAAAAAAAAAACAGGTCCCCCCCCCCCGGATGTCGGCGTCGGAGTGCCGGTCGATGGTTTCACCGGGGATGTGTGTGGCAAGGGTTCGAGGTGAACCAGTCGAGAGTCGTTGTCTCCTGGCTCGGGTGGCGCTGAACGTTGTTGTGGCGTCGACGGCCTTTCCGGGGAAAAGGAAGATGCACGGAAGGGACTTTTCTTTCTGGAGTTTCTGAACTTCTGATTAGTATGTGGGAGAAATGATATTGCGATGAATCGAAATGGCTTTGGGAGATGCAATTCTTTCAACTCGGATGACTTGATGTGACCTACATAAAGTAACGACAGTATAATTACTTGTTCTCAGTTACATGGTTTTTGATTGTCGTTAATCTCAATGAACAACTCTTTTTTTTTTTTTGCCTGGCGTAGATTAGGTTTTAAATCATTTCACTAATGACAACTTCATCCGAATGGCTTTTTGGGACGCTGGCCTGATATACTGTGTTGGTATCTTTATAGCCGTCTCAAAATTGCCAATAGATATTCGCTGAAGTGGTATTTCATCATATGCATATAATATGAATGCAGCATGTTTAATCTGTGCCCATGTGTTGTTGTTGTTGTTGTCATAATGTTGTGTGTCTACGTTCCGTCTGCGGCTGTTAGCCAACCTGTCGTTTTTTTTGTACATTAGCCGCTCGCTTGTCAGATGGCCAAGATGGCAGTTTACTTTGTTCCAATGAGCACTTTTGCCAGCCGCTAATTAAATTGGCGGCTCCCATATTCCGACTCTGGAGGGAATTTCTATTCTTTCTAATCGAATTTCTCATACAACACGAGAAGTAAACAACAGACCGTCAATATGCGGTACAATTATCCAGGCCTTCCTCCAGCAGTGCCCAGGCTGTTAGAGTGGCTTTCCTCCTCGTGTTCGCTTACACACTATATAAGGCTCTCACTGCCACCGGGGATATTTAAAGGTACATCAAGACTCTGGGCTACGTGGATAATATAATACTGTTATGATACTGTTCAGTCATAAGTAATTGATAAGCTCTTAGTGAAGGTGAACCAATCATTAACACAATGTAAATTTATAAGCTTTGGAAATAATGAGGAACTAAACATGAATATCCACTTTTAGATAATCAATAAATGCTATGTTAAAGGGCCCCTATTTTACCACCCGTGTAATGTTGATTAGCCATTACAAACCATGTCGAAATCTAGCCTCTTGTGACGTCACAAGTGGGAGTGTCCACCCAGATGCATGATGTATAGATCAGTTGGTATTGTCCACTGGGTAGGCTAGTAGGCTAAGCACTTATTAGCGGGCCATCCACTAACTGGAGGGTTGGCGGTTCGATCCCCACCTCCAACTGTCCACATGTCGAACCCCACAAATGAATGACAAATGTACTGATTGTAGGTCACTTTGGACAAAAGCATCTGCTAAATGCCCCTAAATGTAAATGTAATTAGTTCATTGTTAACTAAAGGCTTGTAATTATTTATAAATATACTTTATTATAGTATTACCACACAAACACCTTTAGTCAACATACTAAACAAACTAGAAATAATTACTAGACCTTTAGTTTACATTATTTAATTAACTGTTTGTTAATTGACTGCAGCTTATTACGGCATTAACTAATGTTGATTCATGGTTAATGAAAGTACCCTTATTGTAAAATGTTACAATAGTGTACTGTTTCAAACCATCAAGTCAGCCGTGTCATGTCATGTCATGTCGTGTCATGTCATGACGTGTCATGTCATGTCTTGTCATGTCATGCTTCACTCAAGCAACCTGGAACCACAGGAGTTCCTCAAACACACTTCAGTGTAAAGATAAGATGTTACTGTAACCCACGTGGAAGACGTTGGTGTCAGAGCAGATAGTACAGGACTAATTGAACTTAGAACAAAATATTGTACAAAAAGGGTTAGTTTTAGGGCAACTTATCGGTATACACAATATGATTAGAGGATACAACACAAACATACGTGACACATTAGTGAAACTCTAAATTATTGGTACACAAGCGTCTAAAAGTGTCTGCTAAAGTGCCCCCAAGACAGAAGGAACCGGTTGGGAAGAACACGCATGTTGGCGCTCCGCTGCTCTGCAAAGGCTCTGCAGAGCACCACCACCACACGAGCACGCCAACACTAAACTGATGTGCGCCGTCGATCTGCAGTAAGTAACCACCGCGGTGTTTGTTGTCTGTTTGTCGTCACCCCCGCAGCTGCAGAGCGACCTGGACCAGGAGTACCAGGACAAGTTCCGCCGGCTGCCCGTGGAGATCCAGGAGTTTGTGCAGGACAGCGGCAAGAGCAAGCCACGCGACGATGGTGGCGGCGGCGGCAGTGGCGGCTCCCTGCTAGGTGGCGTCTCTGCGTCGTCCACCGGCGAGCGCCTCAGCAGGGGGCTGCAGTCGGAGGAGGAGACGGAGGACGGCTCGGCGGAGCGCGTCTACGACACGCCCCTTTAGGGGGAGGAGCCACGGGAGAGGGGGGGGGGACGTCGCGCGGCCGCGGTCGGCCACACACCGCCTCGGGCGTCCGGGCATCTGGGACACGTGAGGGACACGGGCGGCCATGTTTGTGACCACGCGTACAGAATGAAGGGCCCCTCCCCTCCCCCCACACCCCCCCACCCCCCAACACACCGCGTGCACCGCCTCTGGTCTATAGGTTAACCCATGGGAGGATTAGTTGAAATCTGAGCCTAGCTAGGTGAGTAGAGATTGTCTCTGCACCCCCCGCCCCCTCACTCCCTCCCCCTCTCACACACACACACACACACACACACACTCCCTCCACACACACACACACCATACACACACATACACACACACACACACACACACACACACAAACACACACCATACACACACACACACCCTTTGGCAGTCCTGTCCAAAAAAAGGGGGATGGGGGGGGAACAAACCCCATCTGTGTAAATACTTTTTAATGTATTTGTATGTTTTGTTGTCGTCTCTTTTTGGTACGGCCACAGGATGTGTAACAAAGCACTAACGATTTGCAGGAAATAACTTACTTGAATTATGACAAAGAGAGAGAATACTTTATTTTATTTTATTTTTCGTTTTTTTTCCACCCATCTCTGTTTTGAATTCTCGTTGACGGTATGAGGTGCCAATGTTTCGCTGGTCGTTGGATCAAAATGGCGGATTTGAGCGTTACTGAAATGGGGGGGTCTTATTGTTAATCCAACCACTGCATATACAGAGTCGAGCTGCCATAGACAGGACGTTTAGATCCATCCCATAATTTGCACTGGAGGCTTTTTATGTAACTCCTTGACCCACGAGCACTGGTTGCTTAATGGATTTTATTCGATTTTTATTTTTAACATTTTGTCTTCACTGCACTAAGCCTATATGTTGCTGCTAGTTCATGTCGATACCGCAAGTTTTTTTCTTCGTCGTGATATGCCGTCCTATGGGATTAGGAACGGCAATATCATGTAGAATGTGTTATGTACCTAATTTCCATTGATCAACTTTCTTTAGATTTTTATAGTTTTTTTAGAGACGAATATTTGAGACTTGTCTCAAGTGTTTGGGCCACAAGAGCAAGTGACAACAGGTGAACTATGTACAGCATCTGCATGTGTTGAAAGTGTAAATGTTACAATGGCTATGTAGCAAGAATAGATAGATATATCAACTAAATGTACATTTGTTTTAATGTATAGAGAAATTCATAACATCTTAATATTAATGAACTGAAATTAACTGAACCTGCAAAAAAAAACAACAAAAAAAACACCTAAGCAACGATGACCCAGTGTTGATGGGAGGAACCATCCGGAACGGGACAGAAACATAGAGTATCTCCCTTCACCCCACATAGAAAGTTATTCCAAGTATAATCCATCTATACTACTGTGTCGCCATAACACACACACACACCTATTTAGAGGCAGTTACATACACCCAGTGCTAGACAGTGTATCTGTGTCCCGGCAAAGGTTTCAGTTATAAAGTGCTGTTCATACAATTGCCTTCTGACCCAGAAGGCAACCTTGAGGACGTTAGCTCGCCACTGGTAGCAGTAGTTTGAGGTCAAGGTCGCGTTAGGACTTTGAAACCGAGCGTTTAGACCCCTGGTTGTTTTTTTGTGTAAAAGACCACCAGCGTTAAGCACCCACACGATATCCTGTACAGAAACAACTGGACTGTCTCCCAGCCTTGTGACACCTGCATATTGCCCAGTCCCCGTGTCCAGCACACGCAGGAAGTGCTCTCTCCACTTCCTGTCAGTGCTTTCTCCTCTTCCTGTCAGTGCTGTGCCTGAACCAATGTTGTCATATGTTGATTGTGGGATATTTCAATTGATTTGATGGCTGTAAAAAGTTAAAAAAAGTTTAAAAAAAAAAAAAAAAAAAAAGGTAACCTGACATGTGTCTGCGTACGAGTAACTTCAAAAAAGAAAGAAAAAATAACCTAAAAAAATATGACGAGTGTGAGAGTCCTGTGCCTTCCAGTGGGTTTGCCTTGTTTTAGATGTTGAATGCGTGCAATGCATCACTGTGTTGAATTGCCATTATAAGGTTAAAAGAAGCCGTCTGATGCTGACTAGACCGTGTGCACTTTTTTTTTTTACAGTACACCACCACTACTGAGTAAGGCTTGTGATGCGTTAGAACCACCGCGAGGCATCTCCCTGGTATTGGACCACTTTATTTAACAATCCCCCCCCCCTCATCCACCTGTATGTGTATGCATTCTGAGTTGTAAACGTGTGTATGACCTTAAGGAAAAAAACGTGAAACTGAAAAAGAGCATAGTGTAAAGGGAATCTTGCCTGTAATTAAAATAAATGTGTCTATTATTATACTTGGATTTGTGTTTGCGTGTGTGTTGTGTTTAGTGTTTGTTATTGTGGGGGCGGGGGGGGGGGGTTTGTTGGTTGCATGAGGATACAATGAGAATGTAGTTACCTTGAGGTGGCCTCATTCGGCCTGGTCACATAACACTGTGGCACAGTGAGCAGCAGTAGACGCCAGCAATAACATTCTGCGCTCAAACCTCAACCAGACCCATCTGTGCTGAGTTCCCATGTTTTGTACATTGTACATGTACAATTCATCTCCAAATACATACATTTTTTGGCCATTATGTATTTTGTTATTTAATTGAAAATGTTAAATCTGAAAAACAGTGAAGGCTACATTGTGATTGATGTTTGCTTACGTGAGTGTATGTATGTGTGTGTGTGTGTGTCTGCTTGATTTTGTGTGTGTGAAGGTTAAGTAGTTCCTATGTGGGAACAAACTACTTCCCCCTTGTCAAGGTCAGCGCTTGTGTCCTAGCCTGATGTGCTGAATCAATTCTCTAAACCTGATACTGACTTATCGCCAAACTGCTACGATAAACCATCAGGATCCTCACCTGAGCACAAACACACACTGGTCCTGATAGCCATATATATAGGAAAGGACACTGCTAAGGTCATGTCTAAATTCATATCTCTGGTGTTTACTCTTTGACATCATCCATATTACTACATATACATCTGACTGTACTTCTGCGCCCTTTCTCACTTTTCCTCCGTGCGTCTTTAACAAGCAAGCTGCTTGTGTGTGTGTGTGCACACGCATGTTTGTACGTGTGCGTGCGTGCGTGTGTGTGTATGCGAGCACGCGTATGCCCTTGTACGTGTGTGTGTGTGTGTGTGTATGCACGCTCGCGCAAACATAACCCCCACGTATCCCTCAGTCTTCTCTTCCAGACGCTCTCCATCAGATGACGGGGAGATCCGACAAGACCTGCCCCCCCCCCCGCCAACAATGTTTTCTGTCCATTCCAATGTCCTCCCCGCATGCCATCCGTCGAGACGTGAGCTAATTAACCCCCGCTCCGGGCTTCGGGACAGAAGGCTATTGGCTTTTTAATAAGATTCTCCGGGTTATATAAACAGCGACGCCTCACCAAACTCCAGAGGAATATTCCAAGGCCAGGGTCCCTGTGTCTGTCCATCTGCTCACAGGGGCAGGGCGAGGAGGAGGAAGAGGAGGAGCTGTTTAATCAGGGCCTTTTAATGACACACAGCACCACAGCAGAAGAGCCGTTCGGTGGAGAATTTGGAAGGTAATGTGACTAAACGTGTAAAATGTGTGTGCACACGCATGCCATGCGCGCACACACACACACAGACACACACATGCACACGTACACACACACACACGCACACACACACAGTCACACACACCATAAAAAGACCATATTGATTTTTTTGTCTTTAAATCATAACAATGGTGCTTTCGTTACATGTTATCAAAGCACATTACCTGGAGAAACACATACATTATTGCGGGAATAGAATAACTACATGACAGAAAATAATGACATATCAACAACCTTAATGCAGGATCTGAACTATATGCTTAATTTCCATTCACCTGTCCAACGCACTACATAGACTGACCACTGTAAAAAAAAAAAAAACTTGAAAAAAAAACACCAACATTGCATGAGATTTGCATTAGTGTTCATCCTGTGTACACCCCAAAAAAAATTACTTCACAAAATGAAGACGAGTGTGTCCCATTTTGCTGTCTGTATCAGTATCTATCTCACTGGTCTATCTATGAGGAATACATCAGCCGCGTTGATGTGTGTGTGTGTGTGTGTGTGTGTGTGTGTGTGTGTGTGTGTGTGTGTGTGTGTGTGTGTGTTAGGAGGGGGGTCTGTAGTGCTGTCAGATGACTCACTCTTGAGCCCCTAATCCACACACACACACTCTCTCTCTCTATCTCTCCCTCTCTCTCTGTGTGTGTCTCTCTCTCTCTCTGTCTCCCTCTCTCCCCTGTGCTGCTGAAGAGGGATTCTTTATCCAACTGCATCAGGCTATTCTCCACTGGAGGGCGAATTCTACAAGAGGAACAGGGCGAATTGGAAGGAATACAGTCGGAGCGAAGGGGTAGAGGCAACAGCAGCTGGAAGCGACAGAAGAGATAGAGAAAATCCCGGCCCGGTCCCTGCCAGCATCATTCTCGCCACCGGATTTAATCCGTCTCCCTCCTCGAACGCCAAACCACGTAAGGAAATAAAATGCATTTATTTTATTTCACATAAATGTGTCGTTGCTGCAATACGGAGTATTCGGGGTTGTTTCGCCGCCGAGTATCCTTGAGACGTGCATTGGTCTGTCAGTGTTGTTGTCCTGTTTCGTGATGCATGCAACAGAGAGCCAGAGAGCTTCGCGTGTAAAGTCCGTCGCACTCGCTTTTTTGTTTTTCAGACACGGTAGCACTCTAGCACGGCTCCTGGCTCCTATCTCCTACCATCACTACCACCAACATCAACCACATCTCACCCAACGCATCTCCTCTCGCACTCTCTCTCTCACACACACAGGGGACGGTAGCATCTGCTAGCTTAGCTATAGCCTGACAGCCTGAAACGCGTCCGGACGACGAGCGCGCCCGCGACATACAAAGCAAACGATGCTGCTGCTGCCGTTATCGGTCAGACGACGTAACCCTCCCAGTCGCCGCGGCCGCCGCCACATCACGGCTTCGTCGCGGTTCTCCCCTAAAAAAAGAAACTTAACGAAATGCGACGCGAGTATCGGCGTTTCCTCCTCCTCCTCCTCCTCCTCTCCACCTCGCAGGCTACAGCCAGCTAGCTCTAGTAGTGGGACAGTTAGGAGAGGAGCCAGCTGACCAATAATATCATACACACACCACACACTTCATAGTTGTATTTAACTCCACCCGGCACGTACCGCTTCTTCGCCCATTTTTTTTACTTCATTGTTCGTTTTTTTTTTCTTTATCGTTTGGGGGGGAGGTTATCGTTTCGCAAACGCCGTTGTACTTGTCACAACGGAAGCGTACGTTGATACGAAATAATCAGAAGGACACACGCGCGCGTCGAGCGGCGCGCGAGGACCGTGCTGCGTGTGCGTGTGTGCGCGCGTGTGTGTGGGGTGTGTGTGTGTGTGTGTGTGTGTGTGTGTGTGCGTGCGCGTGTCTGTGTCATTCGGGCAGCCGTCGAAGTTAATGTCAGCCCGTGTAGTCAGATATGCAGGCGCGTTATCTGCTGCTGCCATGAATACTAATCTAGACCGTGCTCCGGCTCTTAATGCACAGTTCCTCTGTAAAAAAAAAAAAACACACACAAGAAGAGACAGAAAGGACGACATCATGCGCTTACTTAAACAGGCAGTGGGTTTGAGGCGTCTGTTTAAACGGTCGCCAACTAAAATGGAAAGGGATCATTTGTTTTAAAAAGCGTGCCCTGCGTGTCCCATGGGAGATGATGATGATGATGCGTTCGTATTTGGGAGCGCAGCTATAATGGAGTTGGTGGTGTTGCGTGTGTGCCTCGCTTGACTCTGCAACCTGTTCCTTCTGATGCGGTCTGTAAACCGCATCATTTTGCAAGAGATGTGCTCTGCTTGCAGTCGAGCTACTAATGGGATAGAACTCACATGGGGGGTGAACCGTGCGGCGTTTGTGTTTAACGAACGCACTGTTTTCTTCGTCGTAAAAAAAAAAAGAAGCCTTGCACGTTGACGGTTGTTTGACTGAAGCTTGTGCTGTACTTGCTTGCTGCACTGGGGGTAGGGTAGGTGGGGGGGGGGGGGTCACATTATGTAAAGAGAAAACAATACATGTTCTGGATTGTTGACACTAGCATACGTGCCTCAGTGGTGATTACAGGAGCAAACATTACCCGCCCTCACGACAAAAAATTCAATCTCCCTCTACCTGTGGCTTATAGCACATTCACAGTGTGCACACAGAGGAGGCATTAAGGAGCTTACAGGCCAACCCAAGCAGGTTGTAGGTGGTTTCCCCTTTCCTTGTTTAATCCACGTTAAATATAAGCACTGGAACGTGTTATTCATGCCTTTTGCTAATTGCTCATAAATATAGACGCCTAAATGATAAAACTCATACTATAAATAGTCAAATAAACAAGGACGGTGCAGCTGTGTTATTGTACCGATAAGAGCCGAATTGACCCACAGCACGAGTAGAAATAAGAGAATGAGCGATGTATTATTAGCTTTGTTTATTACAGTGCATCTGCACATAATGGGTGCTCATGCTCTCTCACGACCGGCCAGCGACTCGTGCATGGGAGTGTTCACTAGCTGTGCTAGTGGTGTGTTGAATTAGCATCCCGCAGGCTACGTTCCGTTAGCATGGGTGAAGAGAGTTACTGTTTCGCTAATTCAAAAGAAGAAGAAGAAGAAAAAAAGGGTCATAAACACATAAATCCTTGCCGTGATAAGCGGCATAGGCCATTACACAGCATTAAGTGTCCTGGGCTGATGCTAGTATGACCCGACATGAAGAAAACAAGTTTAGCCGTGTCTTCTTATTAATTGTGAATGTGCTCGGCGAGATAAAATGGGCCTGATGTGTAATCTGCCGGTTTGAGAGATTGTGGTTGTATGTCCCCGGCCCACCTCCCCCCTCTCCCCCCGCCTCTCTCTCCCGCTCCGTCTCCCTCTGTCTCTACCTCTCTCTCTCTCTCTCTCTCTCTCTCTCTCTCTCTCTCTCTCTCTCTCTCTTTACTCTCTCTCGTCATCTTTCTCTTTATCACTCTCTTTATCACTCTCTTTATCACTCTCTTTATCACTCTCTCTCACCCCCTCCACTGATAACCCAGAGCCGAGAGGAAGAAGAACAGAACAGAAGAAAGGATGCCCTCTCTCTCTCTCTCTCTCTCTCTCTCTCTCTCTCTCTCTCTCTCCCCCTCTCTCTCTGTCTCTCTCTCTCTCTCTCTCTCTCTCTCACGCTCTCTCTTTCGGCAACAACAATAGCTTTGATGTCGGATCACAGGGGCAACAGAAGCAACCCACGGCTGATAATTAAAACGTGGCCCCTGTAACAGGCGAAGAATAATGAAAGAAAGAAAAGAAAACACTTTTCCCCCATCGATGTCTCACGTTGATACACCATCTCAAGGATAGGTCTAGAGGAGGTCTAGCACTTGAGTGCTGTTTGTCGGTACAGAGTGGCATTCATGACAGCACACCGACTGTCTGGGTGTTGGTGTTGTTTGCCCAAGTGGGACAGATGAATAAGTAAGGGACCAGATTCATGTGTTATCCTGGTTTTGCGTCACAGTCGGCCCGGCCGCTGTGCCGTCTCAATGCCTTATGTCCTGTTTGAGGACCTGTTTGCTCGCTCGCTTGACGGCTCACTCAACTCACTCACTCTCTCAACTCTTAACCATCTCGTTCTCTGTCATCATTTTCGTCTGTTCGTCTTCTCTGTTGTAACATAAAGCCCCCCTCTCCAGATCCATCCCTTTTTTTTTTACAGACTCAAACATCTCAAGTCTAACGGCAGCTTGGCAGCTCAAATCTGCGCTGTCACACTTATTCCCAATCACGTTACTGTGGGGGGGGTGTTGGCGGCAGCGGCGGCGACCTATGAAGGCCGACCAGCTGAACCACAACAAGCGTGATCTATGGCTGACCGTTGATTGGAGACTAGACTAGACTAGACAAACTTCCAAAATGGCCCGTCAATTATGCTGTCAAAAAATGCTTCCAAAAGGAGAAACGAAACGCTGCTCTCACTCCAGAAGAATTAACGGCACCTGTTGGCCTAAGCGCCTTGCTGCCAAAGCTTAGTGCTGCCACAGCTGATCAGGCTGATCTACCGTAATTCAAAGAAAACGTCAACTATCAACGATAACTGTTTGCACATTAATGCACTACTGCACTCTTTAAAACACTAGCTTCCTTAACTTTAACCTTTAACCTTAAACTTTACTCAATTTAGTGTCTGCTAAATGTAATGTAAATGTAACTTAACTTTATTTTATATTATATTAGGTCCCGCCCTCTGCACTGTGTTGATTGTTTATTGTTATTGTTTATTGTCTATTGTTTGTTGTTTACTGTCACGCACCAACCACCAAGTCAAATTCCTTGTGTGTGCAGTAAACAACTTTATGACTTCTGACAACGTCCTTAGACAAAGTGTCTGTCACGGTTTATAAAGAAACCCTTTGTAGTAGCCTGGCCACTGTAGAAATACACTTGTTCAAATCATCTTCCGAAGCCTCCGTCTTGCCACTCTTGAATGAGTCTCTCTCCAAGATAGCTCCATAAAATAATAATGATGATAATAAATAAACAGGAAACCATACTGCGCAATTCTCACTCCCTTCGCACTTGCTGGTTTCCTGCACAGGCGCGCCGTGCGGTCTCCCTCCAGACGTACGGCTAGTGCATTGCCAAACCTCAGTATCCGCGGTGAGGTTTTTTTTTTGTACGATCACAGATGTACTCCCTGCATTACCGCACGTATGACTTCGGAGTCATTGCGTGTGCATTTAAGACGCCAAGACGCTCGCAGAGCAGGCAGATGGCCCCGCGACGTGGCGTGGTGTTGTGGTAATTATTAGCGTGTTGTGTTTCTGTGGTCGGGAGTTAGAGCTTCTCTTAACATGCTTTTGCCGCGTCCCGAATGAAGGGGTCTGTGAAGCCACGGCCCGGGGGGGGGGTCTTTGGCAGGGGAAGAACTGCGCTGTGCTGCCTTGCCCCTCTCTCTTTCTTTCTCTCTCTCTCTCTCTCTCTCTTTCTCTCTCTCTCTCTCTCTCTCTCTCTCTCTCTCTCTCTC
>JAOPUH010000090.1:2485668-2503889 GCA_027123175.1 Urophycis cirrata | reverse complement strand
CTCTCTCTCTCTCTCTCTCTCTCTCTCTCTCTCTCTCTCTCTCTCTCTCTCTCTCTCGCTCTCTCTCGCTCTCTCTCCCTCTCTCTCCCTCACTCTCGCAGGCAGGAAACATCATTTATTAATGTAGGCTGGATTTAACCCCACTTGCACGACAATGCTGTAACCTAGTTTCCGAGTTTATCAATCGGGCGTTGTTTAGGCGACGCTAATGATAACGCTGATGTGGGAGACAGTGTGTTGTCCCCATCACCAACTTTTGGGACTCTTAATAGCTTTTATATAAAGACATTGATATGACAAACAGTTTATTGACATGCAGATTTTCTTGAAAACACATGGCTCCCGTGTGTCAATCTGTTGTGTATTTAATTAAAAAAAAATAATAATAAAAAAAAAGACCCATTGGATAGCGTGATTGCCGAAATCATTGAGGTGTTGGCCCAAATTTCAAAGGCCTTGACCCCTGACCCCGCCACTCTAATCCACGAGCACGCACACTGGGCCCGGGGCTCTCAAGGGCTGGGAACCGCCCAGGTCAGTGATGGATGCTCCGAGTCCATTACAGGGGTGGTGTACACACAGCACAACAGCACACGTTACGGAGGAGACGTCTGGTCAAGTCGAGTCGTTTCCCCCCCCCCCGTGTTCCGCCAGAACAATGGGCCCCCACAGAGGGGCCCCGTGTCTTCTCAAGGCACTTTATAATAGGTGTTAGTTGTCAAGCGCAGAATTTCCCCCGAGGATTTGTTTTCCCCAGATCGATAAGCTCAATTCGCCTCACAAGCACACTTGAGATCAATGGGTGTACACGTATTGTGCGAGTGCTTTTGAACATTTACAGCCGATCCGGGGGGGGTGGGGAGGGCAAGGGGGGCGGCGGAAATAAATGGCGGGTCCCCTCAAAAACACACACACACACACCATTGGGTCTCTTTAATGGCCTGATTGGTCGCTGGTGTCGTCCATTACCATGCGGGCGCAGACTTATTCTTCCTGCTGCTATGTTCTTGTATAAAGTAATTGAAATGCAACCAGGGGGCCTGGAGGCACCCCTGGCGCTGCCGGGGAATGGGTTCTTAAGAGAAACACGCCCGTGCCGCGGTGTACACGGGCTGGCGTCGTGTTTACATCCACGCCAAATGAGGGAATGAATGAGCCGCCGCCGCCGCACAACCCCTTCGGCTCGCTAACGATCCTTGTTTACCCTGGCAGGCGTCTCTTATGAAGTCTACGCTATGCAGGCGGTGCCACGAACGCCGTCCTAGACCCCCGCAGACGGTCTCTCCCCGCCACAGACGGTCTCTCCATGCCACAGACGATCTCTCCACGCCACAGACGATCTCTCCATGCCACAGACGATCTCTCTCTGCCACAGACGGTCTCTCCACGCCACAGACGGTCTCTCCGCGCCACAGACGGTCTCTCTCTGCCACCAGACGGTCTCCCCGCCACAGACAGTCACTCTGCCACCAGGTGGTCTCTCTACGCCACAGATGGTCTCTCTGCCACCAGACGGTCTCCCCGCCACAGACAGTCTCTCCGCCACCAGATGGTCTCTCCACCACCAGACGGTCTCTCCGCCACAGACGGGCTTTCCCCGCCACCAGACAGTCTCTCCCCGCCACAGACGGTCTCTCCGCCACCAGACGGTCTCTCCACCACAGACACTGACAGTCACCGACACTCTGGAAGATTTGGCATCACTGCGGACCTTTTTTGTTTTTATTAGTGAAAAAAATATAACATGAAGAAAAAAAATCATATTTGGTCGTTTCGCGTGACGGAATTGCGGGGAACGTTTCAGCGCCGGCGGTCGCGCAGGAAGCGGGTGTAGGTGAGGTCGTCGGTCCGCGGGCCGGTCCGGCTCTTGACCTCCAGGAAGGCCCCCACGCCGTCCCGGGGCGGCAGGGTCAGACCTCGGGTCCACGGGACCTCCGACGTCCCCAGGAGGACGCGCACGTGGGCGGCGATGACCTGGCCGGGACGGGGGTGAGGAAGGGGGTGAGGAGGGGGGAGGAGGGAGAGTGATAATTCAATGGAGGAAATCTCTGGGGGGGGGGGTTGTAGATTTAGCAGCGCTGGGGGAAAAAAACAGTTTCCACTGGAGGTTGGACATTCTGGGGCTCGGAAGAAAGTGAAAGGTATTTTTGGCAACCGGCTTGATTTGCAAACAAGCAGAAAAAAAAAACAGACTAGGAAGCGAGATTCAAGAACTATTGAGGGAAATCACAATGAACTTGCAGTGCAGTGGGTGGATACGGCGTATACATGGCAGAGGGATGGTGACATGTTTTCATCTGGATATTAGTCCACCTTTTAGACGTTGTTCCACATCAGGTGCCAAAAGTGACTGACTGTCAATCACCTTTGGCCGTCAAACTTTCTATAAGACATGGTTAGCATGTCTAGCTACCACACTGTCTAATTCTTGATAAAAGCCCAATAATGTAAATAAGCGCTGTCATCTTAGCGTCATGCAAACTATTACCTACATCCTGCAGGAAAAAGAGGTACTCTGAAGTTGACACCCTAACCATGCACATGCTCAATGACAGCTGTTCTGTCTGCCAAAATATTGCACAGCATGAATACAGACTGTATCTGAATCACGCTGGGCCACATTTTACCATGTGACACCATCGCCGGCTGTGTCTGATTGGTTTTCCTTTGCACCGCTAAAGATGGAAAGTTAATCACAATTAATTTGTAATTTGACTTTGTCTTGTTGTTCTGTCTCTTTTGGATTTATGGAGTGTGCTGATAATATCTATGTACCTGCTGCACAACACCCTTGCATGCAGGCCTACGGGACTACAAGGCGTTTCACACCAATGCCTTCTGTGTTGTAACAATGGGCCCAATCCAACTTCCCCACGATCTGTGAAACTTGGGAGGTATTGGGTCTTGGTGAATTGGCAACAACAGGGCAAACAGATAGCACAGTGGCCATTGGATACAATCCATTGGGTTGCAGTGTTGCCTGGCAAGTTGTATAGCCCGCAGAACAAAGGCCTACCCTCGATCGTGGTTTGGTGGGTTGCGTTACCTTTGCTTACCTGCATGTCTTTAAAGTCGGTGATGCCCATCCTTGGAAGGTAGCGACAGTTCACAAAAATCAGCTTTCTGCCTGTGATGAAGTTGTCCGTGAAACATTCCTGCGCAAAATACTGTTAGATTAGCTCGAGTTATTGTGTGGGTTATATATCCATCCATAGCGCAACCTGAATGGTTTATCTTAATGCATCTTACTTTATACTCTGGGTATCCTAAAGATTCGATCCAGCGCGCGACGTCATGGCAACTCCAGTCTAGGAACTCCATAGCTCCGTGTCTGTTTCCATGGAAACAGTCACTTGCCGCCAGCGCTTTTCTGACCCAAGGCAAAAAAAAAGTGTAAATAAAGCCCAGTTGACATGTATCTAAAACTTAGATTTTGTTATGTATCCATCAAAATTGAGAGTCTCACCACAGTCGTCCTTCCTGATTTTGAAATCTTTCCGTTCAAAATAAGGCTGCACTATGAAATAAATAGATACATAAATAAAAGATTAAGAGGAGACGTTGGGCAAACGGAACGGGGGTAACTAGGTGGCAATAATACAAAAAAAAGAAACAAGTGGAGGGGCGGCTCTAATTGGAACTGATCTGATTGGCTGCTGAAAAGAGTCAACCCCGCCCCTTGTAGAGACGTAAGGGGAAGTGTGTGTGGTGCATTTTTCGCCGATCAACAAACACCCCTTTAGGCCTATCGTCGGTTCAGACAGAGTCAGATCGGATCGGTCACGGTTGTAAGATCTGTTAGATTGAAGCGCAGGCCCACATGCGTGTCCTCTGTGGCTTGACTCGACTGCTAGCCCAAGTTTGTTGCTGCTCGCTGTAGCTTGTATTTTGGGTCGTTGCAAGGTGCTTTGAAGCGGACTCAGCCATGGCAGGAATACTCAGCAGGACGATTCTGGACAAAAAGGTTCAACCTCATTCACGCTCGTGTACTTTTGCAGCTGTTATTTTTGCTGCAGCACATTGGCTAACCGACGTTAGCCGTCTTCATGTGATTGTGTGTCTATTTGTTCCCCTCATGTGCTGTGTGTTTTAGTTGTATAACGTTAAGACGCATGGGTCGGGGCTTCGTCGCTTTGCATGAATGTGGTTGCTCATCAATGTCGGACACCACCGATTGATCTTGGTTGATCTTTGTTTGATCTTAATTAAGTTTGATCTGAATTAAGTTAAACATGTACTTATTTGACCTCCCTTGCAGATCCCACTCAAACTGGGTCGTATGTGGTACTCCTCGTCCGTGGTAAGAGGTTTAAACCCCGAATCGGTCATTGGTTGCATACTGCAGTTAATGAGTCGGTGCATAATACATATTGTTTTTTTTTTATATTGCTGATATATTTCCCCACCACAGCCCACCACCAAACTGTTCATAGACGGCAAGTTCGTGGAGTCGCAGACCTCCGAATGGCTTGACGTTCACAATCCAGTAAGTACACGTGGAACTAAAACACACTTCAAAATAGTACACATTAAGTCAAGTCATTCCCCAGAGAGAATCCATTTACCTGTTGTGGTGCATAAATAAACGATCGAGGGTCGAGCTTGTGGGATGTTGTTGCTTAGTTTGCCGTGCGTTTGCCCCTACTCTAAATCATACAGGATTTAAACAAAATCACCCCCCATATAATTATGTACCAGTGGAGGATCTAACATGAAGATTGATTTATTAATATGAATTTGATTAGATGAGTTCTTGTTGGTTGTCCTCCAGAGAGGAAATTAACTACGACCGGTGTACATCACATAAAACACTAATTGTAAACGACAAACGCAAGAGCACATGAAACCTCAGCGACATGGTGCGGCAGCAAAGGAAACCCAATTAGTGTGTGTGTGTGTGTGTGTGTGTGTCAGTCGTTGACATGGTCCTGAGTGTAATCTGCCTCGGTTCCCCTCAGGCGACTAACGAGGTGGTTACCCGCGTGCCCAAAGCCACCCAGGGTGAGATGCTGGCTGCGGCCGACTCCTGCTCAAGGGCATTCCACTCCTGGGCGGAGACATCCATCCTCAGCCGCCAGCAGATCTTCCTCCGCTACCAGCAGCTCATTAAGGACAACATTGTACGTGTCTGTTTTTTTAGAGGCTTTTATTTTATCCGAGTGACTTTTACGCTGGCTTTTCCATTCATTAATGAGCAGGTTATAGGGGTTAAGGGTGTTGTTCAAAGATGGCAGCAAGGTAGCCTCAGTTTGAACCCAGGACCTTTTTGATTGGGAGTCAAACACCCTGGCCTCTAGACTATCCAGCTGCCGTAGAATCTGACATATCGGTGATTTTTTTTTTTCTTTTCTTCTTCAAATGGAGTATTTCCTGCATGGCAATTGAGTCTGAATTGAGTTCAGCAATTTGCATGCAGAAGAATGACTATTTGGCATTCTTTTGGTTGGGGAACTTTCTGAAATGTTGCTTTTCAGAAAGAACTCTCCAGGCTGATCACTCTGGAGCAGGGCAAGACCCTGGCAGATGCAGAGGGAGACGTCTTCAGAGGACTGCGTGAGTAGTACCCGTCATTTATTCTTACTATGACATTTTAGACCGCAGAAGTGTTATTTTACTCCTGTTGCTCAGACCTAGGTTAAGTTTTGATTTGTCCCCTCCCCCCACCTAAATACACAATCTCTGTTTTCTTCATCGGTATTCTTGAAGCCACTCTTGAGTGAACACTCAATTCCACGCTCCACTGGGGGAAAGTGGTTTTAATGAGTATTGAACTAATTAACCCTGTAGCGGAGGTTCTGTTAATTTGTTGGCCCCGAGACTCAAAGTGAAAGGAGTCCATTTTTGTAAAAGGATCTTGATAGCTGGATGCTACTGTGAAGAAGAGGCCAAATGGGTGTGAAGATAACAAAGGAAGGAATAAAACGCTGGAATGGGGCAGTTTGTCAGTTGGAAAATAGCTCCTGTGTTTTGTTTTGGTAGCGCTGGTTGATAGACGGCAAAATAAACACTGACCGCCCCCCCCCCCCATAACAGCTGTCCTGCTAATATTTTGATGATGATGATTGATTATGATGCTGGTTTTTTGAATGAGCAAACTTTGCCCTTTGGCTTGTCGTTGTACTGTGGGTCACACGGCACAAGTTGGTTGAGACCGCGCTCGCTGTTGGTCACCTGCGAGGTGATACGGCAGACCCTGCTCGCCAATCCCTTGTCACTTCCTGTGCGACCCAAGACTCCCTGCCATTGGCGGAAGCCCGGCCAATAAGAGTTCAGGTGTACATGACAAGGTGACATTGCTAAATGTGCTGTGTCATTAATGCTACCCGGTACAAGGTTACATGTACTTTTTGGGATCGACTGTCCCTAAACCCCATTGTTTCGGGCCCTGTGCAGCCAATATCCCTCCCCCACCCCCACCCTCCTCATCCCTGCAAGTCGTGTCTCTGCAATGTCCTCATCCAAACCCCCCCTTTCCTGTTGTCTGCCCCCTAGAGGTGGTGGAGCACGCCTGCAGCATCACCTCGCTGATGCTGGGCGAGACGCTGCCCTCCATCACCAAGGACATGGACACGTACACGTACCGCCTGCCCATCGGCGTGTGCGCCGGCATCGCGCCCTTCAACTTCCCCGCCATGATCCCGCTGTGGATGTTCCCCATCGGCATGGTGTGCGGCAACACCTACCTGATGAAGCCCTCGGAGCGCGTGCCCGGCTGCACCATGCTGCTCGCCAAGCTGCTGCAGGACGCCGGTGCCCCCGACGGCACCCTCAACATCATCCACGGCCAGCACGCCGGTCAGCCGCTATAGGGGTTTATTTAATTTTATTTATTTATTTATTTTTTTTCTTTGTGTGATTCTCAGTGGGGATTCTGGAAGTGGTGCAGGTTTTCCAGGGTGGTGTAGGGATCGGGTTAGTAATTTGCGCTGAAAACTACGTACGTTTTTGTTAACGTAGAAGCGCTGACGATGACTTTGACACGGGACTTTTGTAGACATTCGAGGTGTGTGCGCGTGTGCGCGCGCGTGTTTGTGTGTGTGTGTGTGTGCGCGAGTATGTGTGTGCGTGTGTGCGTGTGTGTGTGTGTATGTGCGCGTGTGTGTGTGTATGTGCGCGTGTGTGACTACTTGAATGGCGGCCATTACAGAGTACGTCTCTTTGGAAAGTGATAATGAGTCCAGGTACTCGAGTAGGTTTGCAATTTTAGCCTTTTAGTGAGTGGGCTTTTTGCGTGAAGGAATACGTGTGTGACCTTTGATTGTCTTGACTGTTCCAACTGAAGTGTGTGTCAAAACCCAGTAGATTGTTCTCCAGCTTGCTTGGCCTGTTGCTCTTTTATTTTCCTTCTGGTTTGAAATTGCTAAAGGCCCCTTTTTCAGTGTAAATATTAGCAGGAAAAGTATGTATGATTTGATGAGTTTTTTTTGTATTTTCATGTCGCGGTTCAGCTGTGAACTTCATCTGTGACCACCCGGCCATCAAGGCCATCAGCTTCGTGGGCTCCAACCAGGCCGGAGAATACATCTACCAGCGAGGCTCCCAGAACGGCAAGAGGGTGCAGTCCAACATGGTACGTACAGGAGACGTGATGCTGTTCTCATGACCGCCTCCTGCACAAACAAACCTACCCTTTTTTTTAAATTCATGGATGATCCAGTAGTTTAACAAGACTATAGCGGTGTTGGTGGCAAAAATAGCAAAAAAGCACAAAAAAAAAAATATATACTGTATATTATTGTATATTAGCATTTTCCCTGTTATGTAGACTCCATAGTTGAAAATATGCTAAAGTAACAATGTGTTAGAGAGATTGTTTTAGCGTTCTACAAAATGCACGAGTGAAACTGTCCTGCGTTTGTTGTGTTTTAATGTCAGTGTTATTGTGTTGTTGCGTTGTTGTGTTTAATGTCAGGGCGCCAAAAACCACGGCGTGGTGATGCCCGACGCCAACAAGGAGAGCACCCTGAACCAGCTGGTGGGCGCCGCCTTCGGGGCGGCGGGGCAGCGCTGTATGGCTCTCTCCACCGCCATTCTGGTGGGCGAGGCGCGCGATTGGCTGCCAGAGCTGGTGGAGCGCTCGAAGGCGCTGCGTGTCAACGCAGGTGCGTCACAAGGGGAACCCCCTTTTGTGGTGTGTTGACAAGTCTATTTCTTTCATCCTGAGGGCTTTGAGTGTGGGCCTTGTTGATTCTGTAACCGGGATTAGCGAGAGAAAAAAACAACAACCTGTCTTACAAAGAAAGTAAATGGATTTTGGATAAATGAAGTCAGGCGATCCTAATGCTGTTCAGGGATCTCTTCATAATGAAGTGCAGAGGAGACTCCTGAAGATGTTTTTGCTTGTCGCTGCCTTCCTGCAGGAGACCAGCCTGGGGCCGACGTGGGGCCCCTGATCTCCCCGGAGGCCAAGGCCCGGGTGGTCTCCCTGATCCAGAGCGGGGCGGACGAGGGCGCAACCCTGCTGCTGGACGGCCGGAACGTCCAGGTCAAAGGTTACGAGAACGGGAACTTCGTGGGGCCAACGATCATCAGCAAAGTCAAGGTGGGGCTGGTGTGCGGGGGGAATTTCAGTGCCTGCTTCCACCACCATGAGAATTTACTTTTTTTATTATATCAATAAATGTATTCATTACACATCTTTTTCGTCGGGACAATAACGGCCTCACAGCTGGAGTTTGAAATCCCTGACGTGCATTTTTCTAAATCTAGACATTACAAATCCAGCAAAGGTCAGAATGACAGCCAATTGAGCGGGGCACTGTGGTTGGTCAGCTTGACATTCAGTAGACATGACTAGAACAGGCTCTAGCTGGGCCTCATCATGGTTGGACTGTGTGGACTCGCCCCCCCCCCCACCCCCCAACCAAATGATCAGCATCTTTGAAGCCAGTCATCCGCTTAAGAATGTGGAAATGATTTTGGGGAAATTGGATTTTCGACAGTCCCATGAGTTTATCATTTTCAATGTTTTGGTCGTTCTTTATACATTCACTCTTCCCCAAAATGCAATGCTCCCAATTCAGTTTTGGGTAAGCATGCTGATTTCACTCGTATTGTATTTTACTTCTTGGAGAATTGCTTGTATGAACCTTCGGGCTATGTTAATTATCGGTCCATAATTCATCATTCTTCGACGGTGGTTACTCAAGGTGCAAACATTGCACAGTTCTCCACAACTAGCCTCGTCTCCAATACTGATACTGGTCTGAGGCTAGACCGGTTTTCACGTGACTGGCGTGCAGTATTGTCTTGACTTGTAAATCATTTATCAATATACCACGGCTGCAGACCTACTTTCTTATTCGAAGACTTCAGGTCGATGTGTCCTCCTTATTTTTTTCTTTTTTTTCTTTTTTCTTCTTCGTGGAAGTGGTTTCATTGTGCACTCTGTGCACTCTGTCTGTATTTTGAAGACCACTCTACGATCACTTTTCATTTTCATAACTGCATTTCAGTGTGGGGGGGGTAAGGGGGGACTATGTTGATGTACGTTGAATGTACTTAATTACCATGGGCTTGCATAATGTGTCGACTAACGGCGTTGGCGTGTTTTTATCTTCATCTCCCACCCGCCCCACGTGGTCCTACCCCCCGTTTCCTCCTCCGCCAGCCGGAGATGACCTGCTACAAGGAGGAGATCTTCGGCCCGGTGCTGGTGGTCCTGGAGGCGGACGACCTGGACGAGGCCATCGCGCTCATCAACAACAACCCGTACGGCAACGGCACGGCCATCTTCACCAACAACGGCGCCACGGCCCGCAAGTACACGCACGAGGTGGACGTGGGCCAGGTGAGGGTCACCATCAAGCGGTCTAATCTCCCCCACCACCACCACCACCATCAACCCCTCACCCTTGGGACCCCCGTTGGCCTCGTCCCCAATGGGGTCAATGGGAGAATTGGGTCATATATATATATATATATATATAATATATAATAATATAATAATAAATATATAATTTTTATTTTTTATTTTATTTATTTATTTATTTTTGGCTGTATATAACCAACCACTGCGCTTGTCAGGTTCATGCTGCTATTTTGTGTGGGACTCATGAGGGTGACTCGGGGCTGTACCTGAGGTGTTTTTACGTAGAGTAACACATGTAATGCTCTGTTTTGTTGATCGTGCAGATCGGCGTTAATGTCCCCATCCCAGTCCCACTCCCCATGTTCTCCTTCACCGGATCCCGGGGCTCGTTCAGAGGAGACACCAACTTCTACGGCAAACAGGTAGGGAGCGAGGCGTCGATGGCGTCTCGGGACTCCGCCCTTGGAGCCGGGTCGGCTCGCTCGCTGCCTCCGTCGGCCGCCGCACACATTCTCCGTTCTGCTTGCGTTCCCAGGGCATCCAGTTCTACACCCAGATCAAGACCGTCACGTCCCAGTGGAAGGCGGAAGACGCCACCGTCACCAGCCCCGCCGTTACCATGCCAACGATGGGACGCTAGACCCCCTCCCCCCCTGAGCGGAAAAAGGCCCAAGATGATGCTAATGATGATGATGCAAATACTAATAAGTAACTAAAATGCAGCACAACATTCGGTGGCTTACATGCCTTAGAATTGAGTGTTTAGTTATCGGTTAGATTCCACAGAAGGTGGTGGGGTGGGTTGAAATATATTTTCGGTCCTTTTCGGGGTTTTTCTAGAGGTGGGTTGATTATTTAGTAGATGTTGTGATTGAATTTGAAGGGCGGCAGTTATTTTACACTTCTTGGCCTCGGATCATGTCCCTGCTGGCTGATGGTATCACCCGTTGTAGAACACTCCATTCAAAGAACACTACGTGTCTACCTCTTTCTGTGGGGACAATGACCTCTGTTTTAAACATGTGAAAATGTGTACAGCATATACATATGTAACTACACTGTGCCTGTCTTCCATTTTTAGTATTTGCATTTATAAAAAGAAATTGTCGTCTATCCCTTGGATGGTCTTGTCATCCACTCCCATGAACTGTTGGCGCGATCAGGAAAATACTGCCGGTGACGGCACGATATTAGCTTTGCATAACTAAACAACTCGGGACGAAAAAAAAATTGACATCAATACTGACAAACCCACTGCCCAACACTCCGGGGAAATTAAATGTAGGGTTGTTGTTTAATGGTAAACTTGCTGAATTTAGACTCCGTCCCTTGTGTATTTGCATGTTTGGCATATCGTTTTTCCAAACATTGATGCCTTCAGATTATGGCAATGTGTGTGTGATGTGGAGGTTGTTACGTGCAGTGTTTTCAGATTCGATTAAGCTCGGAGAATTCTGTTGACTGCTATTGATTTATAAATTGGGATACTGATGTGAGGGCAATATATGTTGCAAGATACTGTGTGGAGTTGGCTATGTTACACTTGGCAAGGTTTTTGACGATGTATTTTTGTTGAATAAACGAATGCACACTGTCCTTCTGAATTTGTGTAACATTGTGTCGATACAAACATTTAGATGGTGGACTAATGGAATAATAATAGCTGACATCTTCAACTAAAAAAGTAGTTATCTTTTCTTTGAATCAACGGGCGCCATGAATGCTGGTGGACTATTTGCATCTTACTTGCATCATCTTGTCAAGTCGAAAGTGAGTGCGATAAGAATTAGTTAATGTATTTCATTTGATGTAGAATAGCATTTTATCAAACATTTAAATCTTTTTTTTTTTTTTTCTAACAAAACTTTGTGCTAAAAGTTATCAAATCGTAGTGGACCTCGGTGTCACCGTCAGTGACGTAGTCAGTGACGTAATCGTGTGCCCAGCTGCTGCCCTAAACAAGTGGCTCGTGACCCGACCATGGTAAGCATGGCTAGTTACGCGGACAAACTGCGAAAACATATCTGTTCAACATACAACATTTATACTTTAAACGTTTTAAGATCTGCGGTCTAACTTTCTTCTGTTCCGCACATGCCGTGTGTGTGTTTGGGGTTGGTTTTCGCCGATGAAAGTTCTTGTTTGAGCTAAGCTATCGTTGTCATAGATCCACGGTCTTGGGGCTACCGGCTAACGTTACACAGTCCTTGGCTGCTACATAATGTTCATCGGTCTGTGGTCAGTGGTGATTCAAGGGGTATTATAACGTCGTCGGTGTGCTAAGGATGACGTTGCTTTGTCAAGTGATGGTCACTTTAAGCAGAATAAATGTATTTTTAAACTTTATTTAAAAATGCTTTTATTCTAACACAGACCAGCTTTGGGTTTTATGTGGACAAGTAGGCAAATTAAAACCAAGACGATAACGGGGGCATTTTCCTTAATTTCATTGATTCCATCAGATATCGTATACTGTAACAGTGACATTGAAGACTGAAACTAGGGTTATAGCTTAATGGTATTAATGTATTCACCTATTAAATGCAATACAATCTGTAGACATACATCCTCAGAAGAACCCACTATGATGTCTCACTCTCATTGTGGTGATGTATCACCACCATGCAGAGTAAATTAGCATTGTTCATTCGCGCTTATTATATTATTACACTTTTTTTTCAGTGACAAATTTCAGGTTTAGAATATAATTACAAATAGTGCATGTTCCAAAGAGGAGAACACATTTATTGTTGTAGGCTACATATTGCTGGTTTCAACACATTATGCAGTTCCATAAAAAATGATAGGTAGATAGATAGATAGATAGATAGATAGATCGATAGATAAAAAAAAGATAAACAGATAGAAGATAGACTGTTGATGAGTATACCATTCACCTGTTCTCTAGGTGTGTCTTTACAATGGGAGCAATGTTAGATTCCTTGGTTCAAAGATGTCAGAAAAGATAAGGCAATTTAACACATACAAATCACTAAGAACAGTCACAATAGTTTTCTATTCTACAATAGAACAGAAAAGCCACATAATTCATAGTTGCTAGCCTTGTGTGAGTGGCTCTGTTATCTTAAATGCTTGTATTGATTGCCGTTATATATAAGCCTTGTGGTTGACCTCTGCAATTTCTCAAAGATCTCACATATTGGAAAATGTGGTCTTATCTTTTCAGCTCAGCCATTAGTCGTGGTTTTTCGTTTTCATCAGGCTCCAGTGAAGAGCACATGCTGGCCCACCAAAGTCCCTCTCAGACAAGTTCTAATTGGGACATAGTTTAGTCTGGTTAATTCCTTCTATTGTAATTATGGATCCGCACCGCCCCTGATTACACCTACAATTCCAGCTCGCTTCGCTTCGTATTAGCCAGTCACAAACACCTATTACCGAACTTCCAAATCAAAGTGATTATTCAGCGCTGATCGTTTTGTGCCACAAATGATGTCTTCGGGGCAATGGGGCTCCAGCGCAGAAAACAAAGCGAGCTGCAGACTTACTTTAAACAAGGGCTGTACCATTCCACTTATCCAGCTCATTTACGCAAAGGTTTTTCCCCCCGACAAGCAAATGGGCTTGCGTGATTATGTTTTGTTGTCTCGTCTTGCTCAAGGTTGCTTGACGTCATGTTGCTTAGTTGCTGTTCGTAGGGCCTAGGTTGTGATGCTAAGATCATGTATACACCACTCATCCTCTGGATGTCTAGCCTCCATGATCTGCCTTCTCTCTTAATGGGTGTGTTTTAACAGGGAGCCCTGAGTACATGCAAAAAAACGGCTCATATGAGCTCAATGAACTATATTGGAAACATTTTGCACCTTAAATTGCAAGGGTTTCAAATCCATAAATGTCACTTCACATACTGTACGTCCTCCTCAATTTGTCTGGCTTGGTGTACTTGAAGGCAAAATGATTGTTGAGTACAACTACTTAGCAATTTAGCGGCATATTTTCACAGGGCAAATTACAGCGACTTTGAAATGTTTTGTCATTAATGTGCAGGATCTCTCTGGGAGAGGTAGGTACAGGTACAGGTAGCATGGCTGGGCCTAACATTATAGATGACTGCGTCGAGACCCAAAGGTTAGTGTCATTAGTCTAGACGGGGTCATGTCTGTGCCTCTCTCAGCAGATTCCAGTAAAGCAGTTCAGCTGTGGTTGGCTAGCACAGCTGAAGAGGGTGTGGCGGGGATGGCGTGGCGGTAACGACCACAGTGTAATTACTCCCCATTACCTCCTGTGTGGTGCGTTAGTCCCGCCCCCCCCCACCCCACCCCTCAAGCGGTGTAGTGCGGCGTCTCACAGGTGTGTCCGTCACACAAGCTCCCTGCACCACCACCGCCAACCGATCTCCACTGTCGTCTTGTGTTGTGGGATGCCAGAGCGAGGATGAGGTCCGGCGCCGTAGTGCCAATGCTGTTCCTGCTGCTCCTGCTGGCGGGGCCCGGCCGCGCCCGCCTGGGACGCGCCCTCCACCCCGACCCCGCCTACAGCAGCGGCGGCGCCACCGCCACGGCCACCGCCGCCGCCGCCGCCAGCTTCCTGGCGAGCCTGAGCCGACCGGCAAACTCCACCCGCATCTTCTACGGCGTGATGTTTGACGCGGGCAGCACGGGCACCCGAGTCCACGTCTACACCTTCATCCAGCAGGAAGCAGGTAAGGGCCGGCTGCCGTTCTCTCCCTCGGGCGCGTTGAGGGAGTAGATGCATGTGGACTGAAACGAGACGAGCTGGTCGTTGATGTTCTTGTTCCCGGGGGGGGCGTGGCATCTGAGCGCCACCACTGGGGAAACGCCGGGGCGGCCAGCTCCCCACAGGGGGGGCCTCGAGTCTCGAACCCCGACGCCTGACCTTCAGTTGAGGCACACGCTGGTCGGTGATGAGAGGGTAGCAGACGGAGAGAGGGCAACACAAGGACCTTGAGATGTTCCTCAACACTTAGTGCCGCATCAGAGGAGACAGGAGAACCATAGCAGCACTAATTGGCAGACAGTTACGTTTCGGGCGCGGCGGGGGGGCATTGAAACATTCTTCATCTTCTCTCTCTCGCTCTGTCTCTCTCTGTCTCTCACACGCTCTGTCTTGCGCACTCTGACACCTCAGCGGAAACTGCTAATTTTATTCCCAGACAGCGTGTGTTGAGAATTCCCTTTGTGTGCGTTAGCATCTCGTCCTTTCGGTCCTTCATCCTGCGCCGTGTGTTCCTCTCCACCAGAGCTGCCCGTGTTGGACAACGAGATGTTCCACTCCGTGAAGCCCGGCCTGTCGGCGTACGCTGACTCTCCAGAAACCGTGAGTGTGTGTGTGTGTGTCGTCCGATCCGGTCGATGGTATTGATCTGAAATAACAATAAAGACAAAACAAAGCCCGCCGCCTGTGTGCGGTGTAAAGCAATACTTTTTTAGAGACTCGCTTTGATGATTGGAGAGAGGAAAAAAAAAAAAAAAGGTTTGCGGGTGAGAATACATTAGTGAGTTTGAAGGCTTCATAAAAGAACGATTTTTCTCGGGCCGCGTTAGTATCGACAAACGCATTACGCCTTCAAGTGTTTGGCACGGCTCCATCAACGTTTTTTACAAATTCATGATGAAAAATGTAGTCTGTTTTATTGCTATTTATTTGCTACAAAAATACAGATTTATCACATGTTTTTTTCACCACTGTTTACAAAAGTTCAAACCGAATAGATCTACACTTTACATCAACACTTTACATCAACACTTTAACCTAAAGACATCCTCACTCTAACCAGTAGCCATCCTCACTCTAACCAGAAGACATCTACACTTTAACCAGTAGACATCCTCACTCTAACCAGAAGACATCCACACTCTAACCAGAAGACATCCACACTCTAACCAGAAGAGATCCTCACTCTAACCAGTAGACATCCACACTTTAACCAGAAGTTATCCACACTCTAAACAGAAGATATCCACACTTCAACCAGAAAACATCAACACTTTAACCTAAAGACATCCACAGTCTAACTAGAAGACATCCACACTCTAACCAGAAGACATCCACACTCTAACCAGAAGATATCCACACTCTAACCAGAAGACATCCACACATTAACCAGTAGATATCCACACTTTAACCAGACGACATCCACACTTTAACCAGAAGACATCCTCACTCTAACCAGAAGACATCCACACTCTAACCAGAAGACATCCACACTCTAACCAGAAGACATCCACACTCTAACCAGAAGACATCCTCACTCTAACCAGAAGACATCCTCACTCTAACCAGTAGACATCCTCACTCTAACCAGTAGACATCCTCACTCTAACCAGAAGAGATCCTCACTCTAACCAGTAGACATCCTCACTCTAACCAGAAGACATCCTCACTCTAACCAGTAGACATCCTCACTCTAACCAGACACTGAACCGAGTCCCTGTGTGCTGAGCAGGCTGCCCACACGGTGAGGATGCTGCTGAAGGTGGCCAAGAAGACGATCCCTCGGCTGGAGTGGAAGCGGACCCCCGTGATCCTGAGGGCCACCGCGGGCCTCCGGCTCCTGGCCCCCGAGAAGGCCCGGGCCCTCCTGCAGCAGGTACGGGGGAGAGCGAGCAGGAAGAAGAAGAAGAAGAAGAAGAAGAAAAAAAAAAAAAAAAACCCTCAATGTCTCAGGCTGTTAGCGGGGAGAGCCGGAATGCAAGGAGAGCGGCGGTGTCCAGCCAGGCGTGACGAGGGCAGCGGCGCGGAGGAGAGACGAGGGCTTTGTCTGAACGGTTCTGACAGGTTCTTCCGAGGTGCGCGTTAGGGGAAGCCTTGGCGATGGTGGTGGCGGCGGCGGCGGCGGCGGCGGCGGCGGTGGTGGGTGGGGGGAGAGAGAGAGAGAGAGAGAGAGCTAGAGAGGGAGAGGGAGAGAGTGTAGCGGTAGAAGGCTGGCGCGCGCAGAAGAGGGGGAAAAAAAAAGGGTTCCGAAAGGGCGCGCCCTGGGGCATCATGGGAGATGCGGGATGCTTTTTAATATTAATCTCCCCTGCACGGGAGAATTAATTAATTCCCCATCTCTGGCGAGGAGGAGGACACCTCGGGCCGGGCTATCATTAGAGGTAACGAGATAACCAATCAAGTCAATAAGGCCAACCCCCCCCCCCCTCCCCCTTTGTTTTTTACACAGCTCTTCTCTCATCGCTTCTTCGTCTTTTACACTCACTCTTTCTCACTCTTCCACACCCCCCCCCCCACTCCCCTCGTCCCCCTGTTTACTGTTTAGTCATCTAAATACGACACTGTCATCTAAAGCCAACGCTGGGGAATGCAGGTGCATGTCATGATGGAGCAGCCACGAGTCAGGGGGGCATCCGCCCCAAACCCAGAACCCTTTTTAGCTGGTAGCCCCGCCCACCCCTAACCTCCAGACCCATTGGTTATCTACTCCCCCCCCCTCAGGTGGAAGACGTGCTGGAGGATTCTCCCTTCCTGCTGCCCGACGATGGCGTGAACGTGATGGACGGCACCCACGAAGGTGAAGCCACGCCGACACCCGACTACCCAAGTTCCTCCTCCTCCTCCTCCTCCTCCTCCACCTCCGCCTCCTCCTCCTCCACCTCCGCCTCTTCCTCCTCCTCCTCCTCTCTTCTCCCTGCCACATCTCATTCACGCTTGTTTACCGAAGGTGGTTTGCGTTCTTTCGGAAACGGCGACAATCGCGCGGTGTGCGAGATGCCTGTCTGGTTCGCCCGCCGAGCTGTTGTAATGACCCACTCAAGGCTGTGATTATGTGTGTGTCTGTGGGTGTCTCTCTGTGTGTGTGTGGTTTTTTTTTTTTTTTGTGTGCGGAGGACATGTTGTGCCACAGTGTAATTTATTTGTCAGCGCTTTTTTTTCTTCCGAAAACATTCCGCCAGGGTCGAGTGTCTGCGCTGGTTCGAGTGCTTTTGTTGCGCGCCTTAATTATTATACTCGAGATGACGCCGGGGGAGTGGGGGGGGGAGGTGCTTGCAGTCGGCTTAGGTTGACCGTGGTGTGCTCCTGTGTTCATCCCGAAATGACTTTGTCTCCGTCGGCTCTGTTTTGTGTTTTGCCCTGCCTCGTGCGATAGGAGTGCTGGCCTGGATTACCATCAACTTTCTAACAGGTGGGTTTTTTTTTTTTTCTAAAGCACCCTTCAAAGGTCCCTGCCACAGCCATCCACATACACACAGGTTCTCTAGTGCGAGCACTGCGCTCTGAGGTGCTCTTTGCCAAACATGTCGATTGGCTTTTCAGCCGTTTGGCCCCCCATGCAAAAAGGCACGCCAAGCCTCTCCCCTGAGACACAAGCCTTTGTAAATGTGCATGTCCACGTCAGTATGCACATATCTTTATTAACCAATAAGGTTCTGCAAGGTTCTTCCTTATTAACCAATAAGGTTCTGCAAGGTTCTTCCTTATTAACCAA